>QYAL01000164.1:0-30711 GCA_003988805.1 Ploettnerulaceae sp. D365
TATGTTGTAGTAGTTTTATTATATTTTAAAGTGGTGGGGTAAGGGAAAAATTCACGAGGTCCTGATAATCACGAGGTCCTGGTAAACCACGTTACATGAAAAGTTATATTTCTAACTCCCGTTATTGCACACATACACACAAATATGTCAGAAATGTATGATATTAAACAACTGCTGAAATGCTGAAATTTACTATCTCCTCGCGACGCTCGCGTTGAACTCACGACGATCTGCAAAAGCTTGAGTTAATGAATGGATGAATGTAAGATTAATTCATGGTGCTAGGAAGCTTTGTTTGGAAAGGGGGATAGATGGATGAATGGGATGAATATATAGAATACGAGGGAAGAGTAAGTAGTAAATAAGTAAAATAAGTACCTTGAGGGGATCTTGGAGGATAGATACTGAGATAGGACAAAGAATACGTGATGAGTGGTATTCGACATGTACTGTACTGTATGTATGTAGTACTTAGCCGGTCTAATAAACGTTTGTAAAGTGGGCTGGCTGCCGGCAATGTCTGATATATGAAAGGGTAATGAATTAATCTGACTCATTCGTCTTCCTACTTGCACCTACTGTGTTCCTGAGAGCTCTCAATGCTGATAAATATAAAGCCGTCGTCGTCCCATGATGCATATTATATTACCAGCAGATCTGCCAAAACGCCACACCGGTGGATAATAACAGTCTTTTGATGAAACGCCCTCCCCCCCCCAGCCGCTCCCCCTCCCCGCTTTATTCAGGGTAAAGAAAATGAAAATATATCACCCCTGATAGCCACCATCAACAAAGGACGGAGGATCAAGCGCCATGAAATCTAACAAATCCATTCCGCCCACGTTGACCCCATCTGCCGTCTGCGTGACGCCCTGATCGCCGAGGTGCTGGTAGAAGGCTGTGCCAGGTGGCAAGTACCAGAAATCGTTGCCGCCATTCGCGGTCCAGTCGCCGAAGGGGTCCTGCATGTCGTTGCCGTAATTGGAGCCGAGTCCTTGGTTGTAGGGCGTACCGGGAGCAGCCGGGAAGGACCCTTGGTTGGGGTCAAACGGCGTAGCTGATACGTTGAGATCTACTGAGAAGTGAGAATGATGGAATGGATAGATGAGGGGGAGAGAGGGGTTTCTTTTGTTGCTTACCAGCACCGCTGCCCATGCCATAATTCGGAGTGGCAGCATTCCAATCTCGTATTTGATCTCTTTGATCCGCCTTCTGTCGCTTTGAGTCTGGTTCATTCTTTGGACTTCGGGCTCTATTACTACGAACACCCGAGGGTTGTGGGCCAGGAGCGCTAATGAAGCGACTTCGAAGACGAGAAGTAAGTGTTTCGAGAAGGTCTGCGAAGCGTATCCCCAAATGGACGTCGTCAACAACGCAATTTCGCAGAGCATCAACTGCCCTATCCATGAGTCTAATGCTAATCTCTACATCGCTCTTCGATGCACCCAATGCAAATGTCTTAAGCAGAAACATGGCACCACTAATGATTCGGAAATAGGTTCGTACTGGAGCATGCTTGAGGTAACCCCCCGGCAGAAGACCGTCGACAACTATTCTGAGCAGTTCTCGACTCCCGTCTACAACTTCCTTGACGTAGTCTTGATCTTTTGAGGTGTAGCTACCAAAACTCGAAAGTGGTAGTTTTCCGTAATAGGTTTGCTGGTTTTCGGTGAACACATCTGCTGCTGCTCCATTATGTGGCGTTCCAGTAGCATTAAATCGGTTCCCGGCCTCAGTACTACATCTTTCCACAACAGCTTGAAGTGACAGCGAATTGACATAGATTCGGACATACTCATATTCGATCTTCAGTATGTAGCCAATGAATGGAGGAAGGTTGAATCTGTCAAATTCCGTCTTCCAAGTCCGTAGCATAGGCTGGAAGTCTTTAAGAAGCTCAACGTAACTTGAATCGTTGATAATTTCTGTAGTGTATTGCCTCGATCTGAAAAGCTTTTCGTTACCAATTCGCATGGCATTGCTGATTCCAGCCCAGCAGTGAATGATTTGGTCATCAAGTTCTAAATCCGGGATGTAGTTGAAGGTGTTGTTCACAGTCGTGTTTGTCTCCGGAGTCTTGCCATCATTCGAGGCTCTTCGCTTACGACGGGCAAATGCAGGATCAGTAACACGTAGGTTCTCGGGGACCATATTTGTCCAGCCAAGACGACCAGCCAACTGCGTGACATAGATCAGTAAGAGCCTCTTTATCCTTGCAGCCCGTAGTCGATAAGCTTCGTCCTCATACTCGGGTCGGGTCATTTCGCCTCCCGCGGCTAGCAACTCCTCGATCTCATCAAACACACCAAGCTCGTAAGATAGGCCCATGGCTGTGCTCAACAGCATCCAGCACATTCGGTCACTCCTCCAAGCTGGCTCTAACCAGCTTTCAATCCTCTTCCCTCCAACACCTCGGGGAAGGCGAGGCATGCCTTCCTCGTCAGTGCTGTATGTGTCTGGTGTATCGTAAGATGGCAGCATGAGCTCGTCCGTAGCCTCGGCAGGAGGAAAGTGGAGGGCTCGAGGATGCCATTCCGTCAATATCATTAGACTTTCGATAGTACCTAGTGTTCTTAAGCTGCCCTTCCGTAGACCGCGCCAGGGCGCTGTGCTAGAAGTCTGAGCTTCAGAGTCTGCTCCAGAGCCACAGAATCCACCACCGAAAGCTTCTTGGCCCCAGAGACACCTTTCTATCATTCCCCGTAAATAGGTCCAAAGCTGTTCATGGATAGCATGTGACCTGCAATGGCCTCCTGGACCAGGTATTTGCCGGTAGCGAGTAGCTATAGTTAAAAGGGTGACGGTGAGAATAGGCTCTTCAATGAGCAATGTCGGGTGAGTCCCAGGGTCTCTGAATGTAGGGGGAGAGATTGGTGTCAGTGGACTGAGGTACTCGTAGTAACTATTACTGATTAGTGATTGTGAGTCAATAAACAGCCATTACAATGCGACATACTAATCAATATAGTCGATTGCTTCAATTGGCGTGAACCATCCAGCTCGAACAAATCTGAACCGAGACCAGGCCTTTACCGCATCTTTATAGCCTTGTTCCTGTGTCCTTTCCGGCCTATTCATACTCACGGAAGCAAGTGCGGGATCAATTGCCACATCTCGTCGAGCCTCTGGAGGCGGCATATGATCGCTTGCTCGGAATGGTCGATTGAGATTTTGAAGAGGCGAAGGCTGTGGTTGAATCCCAGACGTACTGTTGTTTAGCATTGTTGAAACTTGACTGTTGCTTCTTTGATGGCCAGGACTGGAAATTGTGAGTACCATTCAGTTATCAGGATTGAGGCATGACTGACCTATTCGTCGCAGCCTTGTACAAAAGATCAAGAGCATCGTGAGGTCCTTGTATGCAATTAGTCTAAATTCTGCAACTTTCAACAAAGACATACCATAAACTTCTCGCCGCATTACTTCTTGTGCCTCAAGATTTTCCAATTGTGTGTTCGATTCAGGGGAGTGCCTTTCGTCTCGCCGAGAGCTATCCCTTTCTGTAGGCCGGCGCAAAGGTTGTGTCCTACCAATTGAACCTCCGGGTGTCAAAGGTGGTCCAGAAATGGTTGGCGTATCGTCTGCATAAGGCGCTGCTGATCTAGCAGATGCTGGAGCTCCCATTGATGGTTGTCTGATCGAGGCTGAAGGGGAGCCTGGCACCATTTTCCTGCCATTGCGGACGATGTAGTCATCCTGACATTCGTAGCCATCCAGGCTGTCTGGTCTGCCGTCTTCATGTTTCCTTTTCCTTCTCGTCGCAGAGAAGAAACACTCTTTGCTTTCTCTACGGCATCTGACGCATGGTGGGTCTCCGGGGCTGTCCACACTCCCCAAATCGCATTTTACTTTTCGTCTTCTGCAAGGTATGCTGCCTGGCGAATTAGTACGAAGAATTCTAGGTTCTCGAAGCAGTAGATGGCAGCTCTAAGCCTATAAGCTATATAGGGAGCTTGCATGTAAACAGACCCCATGTACCGCTTCTTTCAGACAACTCGCAGCTTGAAACCCAGTATTTGAGGGGGTAGGACGAACCAAGCTTGGTAAACACGTTTGTGCTGAGGCGACTGCTGCGGTTTCTGGCCTGATGGCGAGGCACTGGATCTGTTAGAGCTATCTGGCTGTATAGGATACTGCAATGTTGTTGACATGATTTCATCCGCTTTCAATCGGTTTAATGGTCGGCTGGAGTCGTTTGGTCGCGCCTCGTCGCGGCGAAACAAGGACCCCGCAGTACAGTACTTTGGTTTGGGGAGAATATGGAGAGATCCGAGCGAGAGTCACAATCGCGCCAGCTTATGTGGTATGTAGTATGTTCCTTAACCGCAAGAAGATAATTGATGTGTATGCATCGATAGAGACCATCCTTATCAAACGTGGTTCCCTTTGGGTGAGGCTGCAGCGTGTGCCACATCCGGCTTAGCGAATCACCAGGCACAAAAAATGAAGGGCATTACAGTACTGTACTCTATCTATTGTCTTCTTCTGCGTTAAGCTACGCTTGAGGGTCAAGTGTCTTATCTAAGTATTCGACAAATCTTATCTGTCTGCAATATCTAGGTAGATTTGCAATATTTATTGGTGCAGGCCTGGCAGTGAATGTCGACTGAATGCACAACCCAGATAGATAACGGTATCGCGCAGAGCTTTGCTTTCCTAGAAGACACCGAGTTGGAGATTGGGCAACTCATTCCTGCTTGCAATATCGACACATGCAGATCTGTCGTTGACTTCGGCAGATGTGTGCGCTGGTGTGTTTATGTTTCCAAGTATCCTGTCTTCGGTATCTCAGGCGCTGTAAATCTGCCTGGACACGTTTACTCAGACTCTTTAACAGTTGCTGGATCTCGGCCATGTTCTTCGAAGATATCACCAACTGTCGAAATTACCAAACCCTCCAGTCTTGATCTTCTTCTTGACGGGCTCGGGCTCAGGCTCAAGTTGCGCATCCCCCGTGTGGATGCTGCCATTGCTAGCATCTTTCATAGCATTTAAATATTTGCCAACGCCACCGGACTGCTCTCCATGCATCACGGTACCATCGTTCCTAATTCGTTTGCCAGTCCAAGTTGTTTTGTCATCTTCTGTTCCACCTTGCTTTTTTGTCTCCTCTTTTTGTTTCTCGAGCTCGTCCTTCTCGAGTTTTTGCTTCTGGAACTCTTCAAATGGATCAACAAAAACGACCACGTTGTCCATGACGATATCCTCAAGCGGCCGGTTCCCATCATCACCTGGAACGTTTTCCAATTTAGCAAGCACATCCATACCGCCAACGACTCGGCCGAAAATGGTGTGTTTCCGATCTAAATGCTTGGCGGGTTTGTAGGTAATGAAGAATTGGCTAGAATTGGTGTTCTTACCCTTGTTGGCCATACTCATTATACCTCTTGTATCATGGGATAGAGGACCATCGAACTCGTCCTGGAAATTTT
This sequence comes from Ploettnerulaceae sp. D365, assembly GCA_003988805.1. Classification (NCBI taxonomy): domain Eukaryota; kingdom Fungi; phylum Ascomycota; class Leotiomycetes; order Helotiales; family Ploettnerulaceae; species Ploettnerulaceae sp. D365. Next base: position 5,433 of record QYAL01000164.1, read on the forward strand.
TACCCCAGATACTTGTGCCTCCTTTGCCAGTCCCGGTAGGGTCTCCACCTTGAATCATAAAATTTCTAATGTTTCGATGAAATTTTACTCCGTTGTAGTAACCCTTCTTGGCCAATTGGACAAAATTCCATACAGCCCTTGGTGCCGTCTCGGTCTGTAACTCAATGTTGAGTGAGCCCAAAGATGTCTCGATTCGAGCATATCCTTTAATTTTGACTCTCTTCGGCCGAAGCATGTATTCCTCATCTGTGAGCAGAGCTCGTTCTCCACTTGTCTCCGGGGTCAGACCGGTAGATGTGAAACTCGCCGCTGCCTTGCCCGTCGTGTATTGTGCAGCGTTGTACGCCATCTTTCTCTCCTGGACTATTGACTGCCTCGGAGCATTATTTGTAGATCCAGTCTTAACCAGGACTTTAGATCGATTGATATCACCACCAGCTTCACGGTCCCTTCTCGCCTTCTCTACAGCCTCTTTCGCTCTCAAGACCTTGTCGCCCATTCTTCCTAGCGCGTCGATGTTGACGCTCCCTTTCTTCCTTGCTTCCTCTTGTTCCTTGCTCAATACGGTCTTGCCTTCCTTCACAAAGCTGAATTTACTCAAATCTCTGCTTTCTAGATTCTGCGGATCTTGAAGCGTAATAATGTCCGACCTCCCGAAGTCCCGATCATCAACTAGATCCTTCCACATCTTCGCTTTGATGTTCAATCTCTCCACTGTGTCCCAAGCAAAAACATTTGCCTCACTACCGTGCTTGATCGCCACGATATGTGTATTATCTGTGAATACCTTGAACGTAACCGGGTCCACCATCTCGCCCTTGCCATCTCCAGCTCCCATTCTGCCATCATGCGCGTCTGTATCGCCATTGCGAGCGAAGTTGAGTTTGATAAGATCCTTGTCCTTCATTGACTTCCCCGTCACCGGGTTTGTCCCATGCTTCTCCAACCACTGGCTTATAACCTCCACGTCAAAGATTGTGCCTTCTGTCGTGCAAACTGGGTGTTTGAAAGGTTGTAAACTCGCGGCACAGAAATTGAATGGCAACCTTTTGAAGTTCGCTCCATTCGGGGCTTTTTGGTTCACGTTAGAACCAGCGCTGGCCGAATATGCATCTGATGATGACCACTCTGAATGGGTGATCTAACAGAAGTCAGCACAAGCACGATGAGCTGCCTCCTGCAAACAGTCATTTTTGGATGAATTACGTACATAAAGCTTATCTGTGCCTAATCGAGGGCATTGTGATCAGTACTTGCTTTTGTGAAGGCTAATTAGATGCAACTTACCTTTGCCCATTTTGATCTGTGCAGCAGTTGCTGTTCCTAGGTAGTTCCTGAAGCAAACTGTAGCCAGAAAAGGCGAGATTGAGGCTAGTCTCGCCAAGAGATCTAATCTTATCAACCCCGATTATCAAGCCTCCACAACACCATCGTTCTCTACTTCATCCATTTTTCCATATTGTCACACAAAACCTTGTAGCTTCATTATTATTGACGTAAGCTCAGTGTATTCAAGGGTTTAAAGTGGATATACGAGATCCCTAGCGATCCTCTTGTTTTCAAGAAGCTCTCCACATTAAATTTCCGCAGCCGATTCTCCAATTCATGAATGAGGCAGCTTCAAATCAAATATCCTCTCTCTACCACAACCAAACCTCTGAAGATCGATCAATATACAGACTCCAAAGTTTAGAATTTGATGCCCGAGAGATTTCAAAGTCTCTTGTCATCGCCAGTGGGGCTGCTGAACATTATTAGCCCGTTCTGCAATGGAGCTGGACGAGAGCCAAATTCTGTATACGATGGTCTACAGGCTCTCACAACGGACGGATCCTTCTGCCTGCAATCAGTCAATCATATAACCTTCCTCTCTATCGTTCCTACTCCTGTGCTTGCTAAAAGCCTTCAACATGAAGCATTATAGATTTATCTGTCTTGTGAAGTCTTACCAGCTGAGTAAACTCCTGACTTAATCGTTCGGTTCCACCTCACCCAATTCCACGTAATCCGGAGAGAATACGCCTAAGTCCTCACCATAACTGGATATTTAATGAGAAATGGAGTATTCGGTATTGTAGTGAGCGTTGAAAAAAAATCTTTCTACTTTCTAGACCGTACTCTAGCATACAGTCTATAGGACAGATAAAACTTTGACAAAAAAACATCTTCGTGCATCCTGAACGTCAATGCTAATCTCATATCCAACCCAGCGTGCCCCGCTTCCTCATTTAAAGTCCCATCTTCCTCCAGGTATGTGAGCCCGTCACTTTGCAGCATAGGAGTGGTTTTGCATCTCTACATCATGTGTCTCTCCTCTAGACACATGTGCAGTGACAATCCTCCCAATGATAGTCTTCTTCGCAATATTCAATGCCATGTTCCCTGCACCGCTCTTCCTCTGCAGTGGCTGCGAGCTGTCGGAACTACCAACCTGGCGAGTGGCCACTGCGTGATGTTCCCGGACAGGTCTCCTCAAACTCAAGCCCATAACTTCAAAACTAATCACAACAAACAGCTCCATTAAGAAGGCCATGCATAATAGTGTGGTGATGCTTCCGGTGAGCAAGTTGAAATGGGGGTTGGTAGTGAAGGTGCTCATGCAGCTGTAGACGAGTCGAACGAGCAGAAATGGGAGAGCGACAGCAACAGCGATGAAGAGTCGTTTCTCGCCAGCTGCTGCATGCCGTACCGAGAACGAGATGGCAATAGTGAAAGCGACGGTGGCGACATAGGTGACGACGAATAGTGCGGTGCCGGCTTTGCTCAAAGTTCCTGGATGATAGCTTCCTCCTTTTCCAGTCTTCAACCCATTGGTGTAATCCTCGCTGGCATTGATGCCTCCCACAATGCCAAGTATGAGGCCGATAACGATGACCAGCTGCACAATTCTTATGATGCGCGGAGAGAGTATTGTAGCGTGTGACTTGTGAATGCTATCGAGGAGTCGGCTAAGAAACCCAAGAGCAGCAAGCAACAATGGCGAGAGGCCGATATTGTTCAGAATAGCGTAGCCAGTGTAGAGAGATGTATTAGTAGGATCGTTGATTGTAGCTAGTTCCATAGCAGGACCAATAAGACGAGCCAGGCAAAAAACGATCAGATAAAACCAGCCAGAGCTTCTGCCAAATCCGTGTTTTATAGCAAGAAAGATGGCAATAAAAAGGCCGAAGGTATAGACGACAATCTCGCCAATTGAAACCCCATTGCGATAAGAGAGAGTCATGGTATGAAAATAGTGATAGATGTTCGAAAAATCTATAGCGGAGGTTTCCAAGACAGTAGTGAAGAGCTGGACTGGGAGTTTGAGATGCTAATAAGCAGCTCTTGGATGAGAAGGAAATGAAAGAATATATACTAAACACAACTTACATCAAGAATGCTCCTCACGTCATTAGCACAGCTCCATCTTCTGTCGTCTATCGCGCATCTATTGATGCTTCTTAGGGAGTCCTCTTCGCACGCTAAGCCTAATATGGCGAGCTTGATGTTGTCAGGCACAGCCTTCCAGCCGCCTAAAAAAGATCGCCAATATTACAGCCCTACGATCTTAGTAGTCATCGGAGAACAACCAATACCAGCAGCGGATCCTACATTCGTGAAAATGCTTGACCGTTCAACCTTCGCGGCCCGTACAAAGCTTATGTGTGGCTTGGCTTAATGTACTGGGTGCCTTTACTACGGATGTAAAGTAGCGGATACCTAGATCTGAGACTCTTCGACATGTGCGTCAGGATCTTGCGCCCGGGTTTATTACCTTTGAGTGAGACTCCTCTGAATAATGGGCAGCTAGTTGACTTCCACTGGCAAGTTATGTTTTGTTGACGAATAGGTTTGCAAAACTGTAACATTATGCTTATTGAACGAGATGGAACATGTCGATATGAAATGCACAATTAAGTACATGACTTTCAAGATGATGTGCTTCTTTCTCCATGGTACTTGAGAGGTTGAAGATATACAGAGCTTCTCTACTTAGACCGAAACAAGCAGCGGAGACGAGTGGGGTGTGTGGCTTAGGCTTGAACTTGGGTTTGGTCATTAAGCGATACTGTACAGTACAGTAATACATAATACACCTAAGCCACCAACGAGTCAGATAATCTAGGCTCAGAGGGGTATGCAATTAGTACATCACCCTGCTTCCACCCCCCACTTTGAATCATCTTATTTCGACTATGGGAATTTGTTTTTCAAATGGTCCCGAGTTGACTTTGAGAGAAAATTAAAACCTTTTTTGGGTCCTGTCTTGGAGGCTACCCCCGTGGCGCAGTTTTCAGCTTGTGTATATATTATCAAGAGATAGAAACAAGAGAGGTCAAGCATATGCTAATCACGCAATGCACAAACCTGACAGCATTTGGCCATCAGGGAGCCCTCGAAAGGAAACTATGAAGCCGGCGCCGACCTCGAGATGGCTACAGACAGCAATAGCAAGCTAGTACCGGACCCGCCGAGGACAACAATGGCTAGGGATGGCCAGGAAGTGAAAGATGAAAGACGAAGGACGTGCGGGAGGGAAGATTGACGACAACAACGAGCGGCGGGAACATTTATTGTAATTTGTATGTGGATGGCCGGTTGCAGCTCGCATATACTGAAGCTGTGTCTGTCGATGCATTTCCGGCAAAAAGCTGATTATGGCGTCAACGAGATTTGAAGTAATACTTGTCTGCAGCTGCAAGCCAACTCTTACGGGCGTGTGTGGCCGGTTGCCTTGGAGGGAAGGGCTAAGATGCTGCGGCTAGAACTGAGCCATAGAGCATGGGCGATGATAGGATCAAGCTGTGTATTTCAGCTAAATCGGAGAAGACCCATTCATACCTTTAAACGCACATTTGTGTCTCGGAGTCTTGCGATCTTGGGAACCTCCAGATATTTAAATTCCTCGCTTGCTTTAGCTCTGGGAGAGAGATGGGGGAAATGGTTCGATTAGACAGAGGTGACCAGACTGTATGCCATACGACGTATAGGCTTCTCTTGAACGTGTCATCTCAGCGAGAACGTGAGAGGAAGGTGTGAAAAAAATATTCGGATTGAGAAGCATCCGAAAAGGTATTGTTTAAAGAAATTGAGGAATTCGGTTTATCCATCCGTGACCTAAAATTACAATCAAAGAACCAATCCTTCTTCTCATGAGTCTTTAGCAGGTTTCGAAACAAGCTTACCCCGCTCTTCATCATCACTCCCATCATCTGACCACCTATCTCCGTCCTCACCAACTGCAAATATTGTCTCTCCATCTAGACTTTCTCGTGGAACATGTTTCGCTGTATTGGTCCCGGAAGGCGGGTCATACCGAGGACCTTCCTGCCCTGGTTGTGTTCTATCACCTCTATGAGTACCTGCATTCTCTGGGTCCTCGTCATCCTCATCATCCGCCCCAAAATCCGCAATTTCAAAACCCTCGTCATCTTGAGCTAGTTCATCACTCATGGCGAATCTTCTATTGTTGGCGGTTGGTCTCCACATGTAGGCAATGAAGACAACGTCGCCAAGATAAACAAGGTTGAGCCAACCGTCAAGAATAAACCAGCGAGTCTTCCAGTGGAATGGCACGAAATCAGGGTCTGAGGCGGAGGCGAAGGTGAAAGAGTTGAAGAAGAAGAATCCGAAGATGACCATGATGGAGCCTAGGATTGCCCACCATAATTTGCGGTACATTGAGAACTTCTGGGTTTGTTTGCGCTCCATGAGGTCTTTCATGGTCATATTGAGAGAGTTCAAAGTCCAAACATAGAAGGCTGTGAGTGTACCTGCCAATGGTAGAATAACAAATAGTACCAAAGGTCCTGTGTCTGATTAGAAAATGAAAGGAAACAAGTTATGATGAAACTTACCAGCAGTTTCTGGAGTAACAGTTAAACTCGCAATTGAGTAGATTAAGCCAAATACGAAGTGCCCCCCTGCAAGATAGCGTACATAGATCATCGTCTTGCCCAAGCTAGGTTTGACAACACCGTAACCCATGCAAACTATCAGAAGAAGGAAAAACGAAAACGAATTTCGACCAGCATTCAACACTGCGACCACAATCATGAGCACCTTTGATCCTACATTGGAACCATGGCGGTTCATGTAGTCTGTAATTATCAGTAAAGCTCCAGTGAGAATGATGGATGAGCGTACCATAGAAAAGCCAAGTCATCAGCATCTCAACAATTAAAAACATGATAATTGCAGTTATGTAGTTTTGTACAGGCACTGTAAAATTTGTTAGTATCTTGGCAATATCTTGGAGTTGATTACTAACGTATATCGTGTCTATGCTGAGCATATAGAAAAGCCCAAAAGCTACAATTGTATTAGCAAACATGCGCTATCCAAGTATCCCTTGTAACTTACGCTCCAATCACTGCATAAACAATCGTGATACCACCATAGAACGGTAATTTTGCGATCTGAGCGGCCGGAAGCTCTCCATAAGCATTTCGAAATTCCACTGTCGCCGTGTACTCAACTGTCGCTGGTGAGAATGCAGTGGTTCCAACGCAATAGTATCCGGTCTTCTTGATTTCATAGTTGATAGGGAGACCTGGGTCTTTCAGGTGCACTGCCTGTGTGAAAATCAAGTTCGTCGAAATCTCCGTCGCATTCTCCGCCAAGATAAACTGTCCAGTTTGGTTGACATTACAGAACTTATTTTCGATCGATTCGGTATCGCAGATGTATTCCTTCTGTATAAAGAGTGAGTATATACCCTAGGGACAATAACATTAGCGTCAGTCAAATACCGTAATCGAATCCGCTGTTGGTAACACTCCGATCAGATCGTAGTCCTTCCACTCGAATATGACCATGCTCGCAATTGGATCCGAAGTATCTTCAGTTGTATCTTTTATGAATTTGACAAGTATATGCGGTACAACTGCCCCTCCCCATGCAACCCGACTATACATTCCGGCACACAACTGGCGATTTTCGTTGGATTGATCCTGCGAAAATTAGCAAGGATCTGCAAGCTTTAAAGTCGGACTATCAACTGACCATCTTCATTTCTAATGCAGCAGCTGTCGCAATGGACGTCCCCAGCAGGAGAAGGCCATGGAGCCAGCTCCTCATTGTTGACGGTAGCCTCGAGGCTGATACTTTGGCGACTGGGAGTCTCAACAGTTGAAAGACCGGCTTGAGGCAGATAGATCGTAGATCATATAGGCATCCAGTGGCATTCGTGGATATCTGATATGTTACGAATGCGCCAATAGATTCGAGCTATAATTGATGAATAACAAAAGTTAGAGTTGTGACTTCGGAACAGGACAGGCAACGTAACGCGGGAGCTACAGTAAGCAAGCTGTGGCTGAGCAAGGCAAGGCGGGAGCCTCGCGGCTTCTTTAGTTAAAAATATCATCCATGAAATTCAAACTACACGAAAGTGACCATATATCTTTCTATAATCATGGCACATCCAAACAACACAGTCGCCACAAGTGGTACACATATGGCGTGCAGAAGATGCAACCAGGAACCAGCCACGCAACATATTCGATCAGAGCGAGTTTGCAGGTGTGTACTGTCAATATTTTCAAGGCTCGCACTAACGCTAGCCAGCAAGTGTTTTACACAGTATGTTACGACAAAAGCTATAAAACGTATGGAAACATATCGGATACGAGGGTCAACTAAAGTTCCGAGAAAACTTTTATTTCCTCTGTCCTTCGGACCTTCATCAGCTGCATTATTACACATTCTGGATCAGCATCTTCAGGGACAATACGACCGGATGAACCGAGCTGCATATGAATTACATGTGGTCCATATCGATTTATACTTGGACCCTGTTGACAGACAAGAATCTGCTGCACTGCTGGAGAAGTACAAGGCTCGATATTCCAGGCACACATATTCCTCATTCGGCCTTGAGGATGCCCTACTACTGGACAGCATAGATTGGAAAGCGCTGGGGATGACGGCTCCTATGCCAAATGATACTGGAATGCCTGGAATAGATAGACTGCAAACGCTTATAGGCTCCATGCCCTCTGCAACTTCCCGGAAGGATATTGCTACTACTTTACTTACTCGACTCCTAGTGGATGTTGCAAAGAGGAACAATTGCGAAAGCATCTTGTTCGGAGACTCTACCACGAAACTTGCTGAGAAGACTCTGACCGAGACAGCCAAAGGCCGTGGCTTCTCACTACCATGGCAAGTCTCAGAAGGGTTGTCTCCTTATGGCATAGGTTTTAATTATCCACTGCGAGATCTGCTCAAAAAAGAACTCGTGGCTTTCTCTTCATTATCTACACCCCCGCTTTTGGATCTGATCATATACCAAACTGCATCATCCCACATTTCTGCTTCCTCAAAGTTGACTTCGATCGATGATCTGATGGTCCAGTACTTTGAGTCTGTCGAGGAGAATTACCCAAGCATTGTCGCAAATGTTGTGAGGACATCGAGCAAGCTTAAGCCTATGAGTGGTGACACTGAAACAGCTTGCGGCATGTGTGGACTTCCAGTATCAGTGGGTACAGATGGGATCTTTGGCTGGGGCGGTGACCAGAATTCGGATGCACGGCCTGTCACAGAGAAGAGTAGTGAACATGGTGTTCTATGCTATGGTTGCTCTAGATCTATTAATGGCTGAGCCTCAACACCATTTTACGAACCCAACCAAATTTGGTTTAAATAAACTGCCCCTCTTGCCCATACTTGGACCCGAACTCCCTTAGATGCATGATAGAATCGGTATTTACAGGATGACGACTTTTCAGATGTGATCTCTTGACATAATGAACTATTCAGACATTGTTCTTCTCAGTTGCAGGAAGGATCTCATTCTCGAACTTCCGCATTAACTTGTTGGTCTGCTCCGCCAAACTGAGGGTCAGGATGGTGTGAGGTAAAATCCTGGCAAGATGAGGCAAAAATCCCTTGTAGATAGCCAACACACCCTCAGCCTTCACTGTCTTTGCTAGACAATCAAATACACCCTGGTAGAGGTTGCCATTCTGATTGTACATGCGAGACATGATAGTGTCTTGACTTTGTATTAGCTTTAAGTTCTTAAACTCATGGGTTTGAGAATTACCTGGAGGATGCATCACACAGCACACAACAAATCCGCTAGCAGTACTACTTGCCAAATGTAGCGCAGGGCCCTCGTCCATCCCTAGATGCTTAACAAGCCTCCTCTTTGCAAAGAAGTATGTCGGCAGTTGCACAGAACTACCAAACCCTGTCCTCACCATAGCAGCCCCAACTCCTCTGTAGAGACCATTAACACCTTCTCCCTTGTATATCTGTCTCATTCCATCTACTGCATTCTTGTACTTATGTTGTGTCCCGACCGGCGCAAAGGGCGAGAAGCTTTGTAATCTCGTCTTGACTAGAAAAAAAGGGCTCCCTGCAGCCGCGCCCAAGATCCCAGATGTAGCCCCCGAGAATATATTGACTCCCAAACTCTGCGTCTTTGGATCGGTGTAAATGGCAGAAGTGATCGTGTGGCGTATGGGTTCGTAGAAGCCCAGTCGACACCCATTGAGGATCATTTGGTAGATATATGCTGCGCCGATTCCACGATAAATGCCTCGGATCCCCTCATTTCGAACGATGACCGAAACGCCGTGGAAAGGGCCTTTGTACATACGCGGTTGCAATCCCTTCTCCTGAAGCTCGCCTTGTAATTGCATACTATACGGCCATGGTCAGCGCCGTTGGGAGAGCTTGAGAGTGGGATGCTCACCGGATCTTTACTGTTTCAAAAGGATGAGTAGCGGTCACTGCTCCGCAAGCTGCAATACCACCAGCAAGGAAAGCTCTGTATTCATCAGCAAACATGTACGCATTTACAGCTTCAAGACTCACCCCAGAGTTGTAGACATTTTGGCGCTCCCCCTCTGCCCTCAAAGGTATTATTGTGTATGATAGGTTACTGTGACGCAGGCTGAGCTATCACCAGCTTAAATCAGAGATTGGGAGCGCCGTGTTGTTACTGAACTAATTATTGCAGCAATCTGGATATCGGCAATCTGACTGTGTCGCCTGCGTACCAATTGCTTGCTTATTGGAGCAATCTTTGAGCTGCTTACAATAAGAGCAGTTTCGCTGGACTTTTTTTGGGACTTGATGCTGCAGGTTCAACTGGGGTTTCCCCGAACATCGGAACGCATGCGTCCTATTGCAGTTTTAACCAATCACAAGACATTCTTAGGGCGGCGGCTTTGTATATGTCTCGCTTCATGAATGAACGAACCCTTTTCAACTGTGTTTAACTTCAAATTCCTTCAACATTGAAAGTTGTAGTATACCTGGAAGCAATGTATTACGGTCCTTGAGAGTCCTTCACACTACCTTCACAGTCTTACATCAAAGTCTCTAAATTCGAGCAAGAATGTCGACAACCCCAATGGCAATCGATTCCCCGATAGGGAATGGCCTCACTGGGAAGCTCAATGGAATCCAGCAAACCGCAGTACTCTCCGAAATGATCTCCCTATACCGTCCGACCAAGGTAAGTAAGTCCCTTGGGACTTCTCTCAACCACTTACTGATGATGACCAGCACTTCCGCCGTGAGAAAGGCCCATCGCAGGCCACTACTATTGTCTCACTGGACTTTGACGATGAAGGTGGTCAGCTTCTCACTTCCGAGAGTGATCATACCATGCAAGTCTACAATATCAAGGAAGGCAAACATCACAAGCCTCTCCTCAGTCAGAAATATGGTGTTAACCATGCCATATTTGGCCATGCTACTGGTTGTATTATCCATTCGAGCACGAAGCTAAATAGTATGTTTCCACCTCTTCACATTCATTCATGAACATTACTCAAGTAGAACCAGATACTATACGCTATCTCTCCACCCATGATAACTCCTACCTCCGCTACTTCGAAGGCCATGAAGACACTGTCACGTGCCTCTCACTCCACCCTGGCCAAGACAACTTCCTCTCTTGCAGTGAAGATAACACCCTCCGTATCTGGGACGCCGCTACTAAGAACCACTGCGGCAAGCTTCTTCTCAACGGCGCATACCTTGCAGCCTGGGATCCGTCTGGCAATGTGTTTGCCGTCGCCTCTCCAACCTCCTCGTCCATTCTGTTGTATGATTTCAGAAATTATGACAAAGCCCCCTTCTCTACTTTCGACATGCTCCCTCACTCTCAGGAGATGTCGAAGTCAACTAGTAAAGGTTGGAATAAGCTTGAATTCTCCAATGATGGGAAACATCTTCTGCTCGGGACGACTGGGCAGAGCCATTTCTTGCTCGATGCCTTCGATGGCCATCTGAAAGCCTCTCTACGCCGTGAGAGAGGGGCTGTCAAACGCCTGTGTGGCGGAGATCACAATCCCGAAACGTCAATTCCCCAATCAAGCGACTATTTGTATCCTAGTACCGGTGATTGTTGTTTCACGCCAGATGGACGATACGTCATTAGTGGGTCGAGAGGTCAGAATGTTCTTGTTTGGGATACGCTGGCTTCTGCTCCCGAACGGTTCCTTACACCAATTCACGAGTTGGAATATAACGGCGATTCGGCCGTCGTTGCTTTCAATCCGCGGTACAACTTTTTCGCTACTGCGGACAAGGAAGTGGTATTTTGGGTTCCTGATCAGAGTCTTGCATAGATATCAACAGAAACGGGTGGGGTGGATACTTCTTGCATTTTGCTGGTTGGATTGATTGCGTGATAGGATACCCTAAAAGTATTGAGGACATGGCGTCTGGGGAGTTTGGGCCGAAGCTATGCTTCTCCTGCGGGAAATTTGTGGAATATAAAAGTGCGCTGATGGTTGAGAATTTGAGCAGTATGGATTTCAAGTTTTGCCGAAAAGCGGAAATATATGAAATTGGAAGGAGCCTTCGTCTATGAAAGTAAAGCCTAGAAATGAATGACCGTAATTCTTACAATTCCCTTAGCTCAGGCAACATTATTATATGTGTCAACGCTCCACTGACTCACAGCTGTTCAGTGTCATCATTGCTTGCTACCTCCTTCTCACCCATTCCTTTTTCCGTATATCCCCTCCTCTGTTTCTCCTTCCCAACCAGCGACCTCGAAGATGGCGAGAGCCAGACGTCAGGTCCAACAGTCTTTTCATCGGTACGGTTCTCCTCAATCACGAGCTCAATCATTTTTGCAACGCTTCCGTTGCTGCTAAGAGTGGTCAAATTGTTCGCCCAACCATAGAGAAAGACTGATCGATTGATCGACGTCATTTTTTGCTCTATCTTCTCTGCAAAGGGGGGCAATTTCAATAAAATTTCGGAAATTTCAACATCGATAACTTCTATCGGAAGTGCCCAATCGGGTACAGTGTACATAGTCAGCTTTTGGAACTCCTGAACGAGCTCCTCTTTGTTAAGGTGGGAGTACTCGTCAAGACCCATGATCAGTGAGGCTCTTTTCTTTTCGGTCTCGGTCCCTATAGTCTCAACGATCTGCTGCATCCTGGACGCAGCTTCCCGAGAACAGACAAGTATTCTTGCGCCGCAAGCAGGCCAAAGACTGCTGACCATGAGCCGATCTTCGACTTCCATCTCAATCTGTCTGGAAATAGCTTTGTTATGCCAATGCTCGGGATCAACTCTGCCATGAGATAAATCACTAGCAAACGCAAGCAAAACAGTACAGTCAATATTCAAGACATTGGAGAAGGTTGAGAACCGTTCAGCTGCCATGTTCTCAATAGCATCAGCTAGTGGGATAGATTCAGCAGGTAGGTCTTCAGAAGTTCGAATTGTCACTCCTAAATTTCTAATCTTATTTAGAATGTTTGCCACTTCCTTAGAGGCTGGGGAGGCGTTTATTCGAGGCAAAACAAGAGTAATTGCTGGATGTCGAGTTCTGACCAGTGCTGCACGTGAGGCTTTGATGAGAGCTTCAACTTGTTTAAGAAGACCTTCAGACTCATCATCATCATCCAATGCTTCTTGACTATCTTCGCTCTCATCATCTGAGCCTACCCAGCCAGCCTTTGCCAAGTCCCAAATAATTCGCTTCTCTGTAACGGATGAGACCTTCACCCATTGTACACCATCTTCTGAGACAACGTCAGCAAGAGCATGGTTTTGTTTGTGTCCTGATCCTGGCGTTCCAAAGTGGCCATTGACTGATTGAACATCTTTGCCCGGCAACCAGTAGAATCTCTTCCCTAAGCCCGTAACACTCGTGCAGGTCTTCGCTATAGACCAGACGGAGGAGTAGAATGAGAGATTGGAGGACCGTAGCCCGTGTTTTGTTTTGGGTTCGTTCGGGTCTGATATCGCAAGCTGGAGAGGCGTATAAGTAAGTCGGCAGACCTTGGCGGAGTGGAACAGTAGCTTACCCTGTCTAATGCTTTCATTTCAGCTGTAAGACCACCTTTGAATCCCTTTACTTCGACACGAGTTTCCTTCTTCAACTTTTTGAGGTGCGATTGGAACTCCTCCAATTCCTTCAGTAGTAGCCGACACCGCCTCTGCATATCTTCAGCAAGCTTTCTCGTGTCATCCACCGAGTCCAGAATGTTGAGATTGGACATTTCTTCTCCAAAGGATTCTTCAGGCTGAGAATCATCAGCCTTGTGAAGGTGTGAGCTACCATTCTGGACGGAGGAGACTGTGGAGGCCATGGTGGGCTTTGTAGGAGCCGATAAATGCAGTGTTTTTTATGGTGTATTTGGCGCGCTATCGGTCCATGATGTCGAAGAGCTAGTTTAAGTACAAAATCATCAACGACTTGGACTTTGAGTCAGAGAACAAGATGGAAGATACAGCTGCTGCGTGCCCCACTATTCAGTGACAACCCCGCGGTGACTAAGCAGTGTTGATTTAACGTTCTCTCTAGCTATCTTTCTCACTTAATACATCTAGTTCACTCTCTAGATTCCAGGATTAGTTTTCATTCGATTGTATTGAAACTAGCTCTTACGGTTTTGTTATATGGTTTCGACTTGAACCTTGGGCTTGACGAAGTATAAAGAGGTATGAAAACTCATTCTTACATCTATACGAGAAGTATTTCTAGATTCATGATGGCATGATAATGAGTCTTTAAAGTTTCGAGACATAGCTTTAGCTGCCAAGTCTTTGATTCAAGTATGATCTGTTGCACTTCTGCCTATACCAGTCGAGAAATGGGGCATAAATTGAAACGCGAGAGATGCCATCGTCCTCGATATAGCTATAGCTAGCGTTTCTTCGAGGATTGTAAGGTGTAATCTGTAGAAAATTTGACCTCTATGTTTACTGCTCCTTCGAAGGATGAAGATGAAGTATTATTGCAAAGGTTTTGGGAGTACTGAAACCGTCTATTATGTCCACCTCCACTAACTGAGAAACGTACTACAGTACTGTAACCCTTACAGTAAAAGGCTCGCTTGTCAAAAAGGCGCCAAGCCTAGCCTCAGCCTTGTACAGTATTCCCCTCCATCCAATTTCGTCCCCACTTCATTTCAACCTGAAGCTCACACGAGCTCCTCTCCTCTTCGCACAACACCAAACGACTTCCCAGCTATTGCGCAAAGCACACTACCCATAGACACAATGCCTTACCTCCCAACCGCTCAATCATGGCTCACACAATCCACACTCCTCATCCAAGCCCGCCCTTCAACCGTATGTTTCCTTCATCTATCCAGTTCCCTCACTACCTACTAACCCCTCATAGACCCGTATAACAACCAAATACACCATTTCGCCGCCCTCAGCCTCCTCCAAATCCAAATCCAAATCCAAGTCCAAGTCTGAGGCCCCAACTATCCCATCCACAGTCGCAGCAACACCCGACCCTGCTGCTCCCCGCGCAACATTAATTCTGAAAACATATGACCCTAAGAGTGGCACAACCCTCAAGTACGAAACAAACAAGGCGGCGGAGGTTTCAAGATTAATCCAGATCCTGGGACGACTCGCGAGGCCAATGGCCGGGTTGGAAGAAGTAAAGGAGGAGGTGCCCGCTGTTGGTGGAGAGGCCGAGGGAGGAGATCCGGTAGAGGTCAAGGTTGAGGCGCAAGTTCCTACGGCAAAGTCTGGGGGCGCACACGGTGGGCAGCAGGGCGGGAAGGGGAAGGGGAAGAAGAAGGGAAAGAAATGAACGGATTAAGTGGTGGGAGTGAGAATCTGTAGACGGGAATGTAAAAAAGTTTAGGTGGAGGGGAACGAATCTGACGTTTAGAAAGCTCTACTTAGGAGAAAAAGGGCGGCACTTTAGAAGGACACTGACAGTTGTATCGTGACAGACGATGCATGAAAAGGTGTCTTGGCGGTGGCATAGCATATATGCTCTGTGGGCATAAAGACACATCTGAACCGAAATAACAGTTTTGCTTCACATGATAGGGCACGAAATGAATATATATAGGTAATCATTTTCACTAGTTAACAGTATCTTCGTTATCCTTCCTGGTCCTCATAACCTCCCCGCTGATCCAATCCATGGCCATATCCAGACTCCGAAACGCCATCAGCAAAGGTGTATATCCAAACGACAAAAACCGACACGTTTGCACCCGGCGACCTCGCCATCTATGCAAGCACCCGTGAGAAAAGAGAAGAGATATGCAATGTAACCATATACAGTTTACATCAGACAACGCCATTGACCCAAAATTACAGATGAAGGTACACCTCTAGAAGTCCTCATCGAAGTTGAAGTCGCCTCCATTTTCCGCTTTGGCTTCGGTTTGTGCCTCGGTATCTTCGTGCTTTTTTTGCGTGCCAGCCATAACACCAGCCTTTTGGTAGTCACCCACACGCTTCTCGAAGAAGTTGGTCTTGCCAGCAAGGGAGATATTCTCCATGAAGTCAAAGGGATTTGCGGACTTATAGACCTTGTCGTTGCCAAGAGCAAGGAGAAGACGATCAGCAACAAACTCGATGTATTGCTTCATAAGGTTAGAGTTCATGCCGAGAAGAGCGCAAGGAAGCGCCTCGGTCAGAAACTCTTGCTCGATCTCGACTGCCTCTGTAATGACGTCTTGGACAGCTTGCTTGCTTGGGCGGTGCTTCAGGTGGGAGAAGAGTAGGCACGCAAAATCGGTATGAAGACCCTCGTCACGGGAAATTAATTCGTTGGAGAATGTCAGACCCGCCATCAGGCCACGCTTCTTCAACCAAAAAATAGATGCAAACGAACCACTGAAGAAGATACCCTCAACAGCAGCAAATGCGACGAGGCGCTGAGCAAAGGTAGAGTTCTTGTCTTCGATCCATCTAACGGCCCAGTCGGCCTTCTTCTTAATGCAAGGGACTAAGAGAACGCGTTAGGAAATCGATTCTAATGGCACAACGTGTGATACTTACTGGTCTCAATAGCATTGAAAAGATACGTCTTCTGGGCTTGTTCCTTAATGTACGTGTCGATGAGGAGGGAGTATGTTTCGGAATGAATGTTCTCCATCATTATCTGGAAACCGTAGAAGCATCGAGCCTCCGGGACTTGGACTTCACCGCTGAATCGCTCGACGAGGTTCTCGTTGACAATGCCATCTGAGGCAGCGAAGAATGCAAGAACGTGAGAAATAAAGTATCGCTCGTCATCATTGAGTCGGTTGTTCCAGTCGTGAAGATCCTTGGACAGATCAATCTCCTCGGCGGTCCAGAAAGACGCCTCTGCCTTCTTGTACATCTGCCAAATCTATTGTAGAATTATCAGCCATGTCCAAAACATTTAACGCGTAACGCGTCGACGCGACTAACCTCATGGTACTTGATGGGGAACAGCACGAATCGTTGAGGATTCTCGCGGAGGAGCGGTTCGTCGGCCTCCTCTGGTCTGATTGTAGATGAAACCACTGCAGTGATCTCCTTCTTTACCTCCTCAACGATAGGCTTGACAGCGATATCGTTGAAAATAGCCGCCTCAGTCTTGAGAGGCTCGTTCTCTTTGTTGGCGACGCCGAAGTCGAGTTTCTTTGCGGGGGAGTCACCCATCTTGAGGAGCTCAATGCCAGAGGCAGCCTGCAGTAGAGATAGGTCAGCATGCGAGTCGACGCGACGATCAGTGGCAAAGAGAGCCATACAGTCTTTGAAGGAGTGACTTGAGAAGTCATGTTGGTATGGGGTTTTAGAAGATGTCTTTGTTCGGTAGATGGTGGATTAGAAAGAGGGATTGGGTATAGAAGAGTCGTAGATGTTGGATGTTGATGAAAAAAGAGTCTTGGGGGAGGAACGAGGAGCTTCCTTTAAACGATTTTGAGAAAGGCGCGCGACAGGCCACCACGTGATGCAAATAACGCGTCGCGTACCCCCCTGCACAGAATATTGGATGGCTGGGCACGACCTGACCACTTATAGGCCCGCATCTAATCTAATTCTCATTCTGCCTGTTTTATCAGATCTTAATCCTAGTTAGTTTGTGGCAGGAATCCGGAATGCATGGCTCAAATAGGGAAGGGCTTGTTGCTTTTGGTGGATATCTGTAGTCATGATGAATCAGGTTCAGTCAGCTAGTTAGAAGAGGTCAAGGAACTTGACTTTTGCAGACGAAAACCGAACCAGATCCGTTCGATAAGTCTTACGACAAATCAGATCAATGGCCACATGTACGAAGTAGAATGAGATCCCTACCGTATTTCTATCGTTGCAGGATTGTTGCATGCGCTCGCCTGGACTACCTATGATAGAACTTGGTACACATAGGACGCGAAATTCGAGAGCATCATTGAACAGTGTACTTAAAATATATCTTCAATGAATATTCCTTTATCGCATTATCGTCATTTAGCGATGGGTATTATTAAGTATCAAAAAGTCGCTACAAAACCATTGCCTCAAGCAAAGTATCATGTCATGCTCTAATAAAATAGCAGGTTCAAGACCGAACCTCATTCAGCATCTGCTCTACGATAGTGTAGAAGTGGCTCGTTACTCCTGGTATTTCCCTCTCTCCTCCTATCATATCCTCGTTCCCCGTTCCGGGTCTTGTATCGTCTGCTTCTTGCTACCAAACCAGCCACCACGCGTTTCTGCCTCTGGTGCTCTGCTCGTTGTCTGCTGGCGATGCTCAGCGTTGCGTTGCGTACTTTGTCGGGTAGGAGGCTGAGTGGCGTACTGAGGAGGCGGGCCGTGCTCACTTCGCAATTGCGAGTCGAAGACATCAGGGTCGGTTGGGTCGACAATAGGAGAGTTGTGACCAGCAGCTTTTAGAGCTTTTGCTCCCTTCTCTCTCAGATGATTCTCCAGGACGACAGCGTTCTTAGTATTTGCACGGAATAAAGCTAGTCTGATTGTTAGATTGATCACCGAGGGAGGGTCGTTCTTGCAAATAAGACATTATTTATGGGGAAAACGAACCATCTGCGATATCACCGAGGAAGGGTACCAGCCCGACCGCAAAATCCACAATGATATTGAACATCATTTTGGTTTTGACATCTGCAGGAAGTCCTCCTTCAACCTTTGTGCATGAACGGTAGACCATCAAAGCCATGAAAGCGTCGATTACATCTCCGATTCTGTCGGGTACCTCGTCAGTGACTGTTTCACGACCAATCGAGGTGATTATTTACCCAGGAATGATTCCGATGACACTGGACCAAC
Organism: Ploettnerulaceae sp. D365; assembly: GCA_003988805.1. Lineage (NCBI taxonomy): Eukaryota > Fungi > Ascomycota > Leotiomycetes > Helotiales > Ploettnerulaceae > Ploettnerulaceae sp. D365. The sequence goes on from QYAL01000164.1 coordinate 23,901, forward strand.
CAAAGCGGATACCCATGCAATTGAATAAACTCATATCCAGGCGATACGCTCGACGCTTGACCTTAGTAAGGACTTTCGCATCATGAGAAGAGATTCCTGGAGGCATAGCTTTGCGCCTCTTTGTTGTCTTGCTTGAGGAAGGTTTTCCATTTAGACGAGTTGCAGGAACAGTCTCAAAATATGGATCCTGTACACGCACAATTGTTAGCTACATTTCATACCACGGGGGAAAACATCTTACATCTTTACCAAAGTTGTTCTGCAAGGTCTCTCCTAAGATCTTTTTGCTGATGAATTTTGCGGCCAAGCTGGCCATGATTGTGGTGTTGATGAGCTAGAGAGCTGGTGAAAGCTGGTGGGACTTGTCCTTTTAATAGGTAGTGAAAATAGCCTGACAAGCAATTCCAACCAGGGGCAGTTGTAAGCGTGTGCCTGATTGTTGTCTGGAAAGTCAGTTTGAGTGGTATGCGTTGCTCTGCTCTTGAAACGTTATATCGCGCGTACTATTCTTGGACATTCCAGTAATAAGCGCCTTATTGAATCATAAATTTGGAGGAGGGTCACAGTCCTTTATGGGATTTCCCACCTGGGGATTCACTAGTATGCGACCAAGAAGTTGCTCCAAGCTTGTTTTAGCGGAAGATCTTTGTTGGTTGATTGTCTGTGGTGCAATTGGAAAATAACAAGTTTCGCGATCTTGAAGCCTGCGCCCCCTGATCAAACGTCATCTTTATGGTCTCTAGGTCCACAAAGCAAGATTACTTGGCAGCTGCAAGCCTCCCTGCCACCAAGGAAGTGGCTTCTCACTGGATGCTCAAGCGAGAAGTCAAGCCACACCCTGTCGCCACTTACACAGCCACCACTACCTTCCTCTACCCACCAGCAACGCCACACGCCACGCCTTCACTAGACAGCACTTCAGGTGTAAACTGATCTGATCCCAACCACACCGGATCACACACCCTACTGCATTCCACCTCAGCAGGTTCTCACCGCACTTCGATAAGGCCCATCATCTAACGGCTCTTCACCTAAAATTCGCCTCAACCGTCCGGAAATCCTCCACTTACAGCTGTCCCACGCATCTTGCGGGCCTGACTGCGCGTCTCTCGCGTCCAAAACAATCTAGTCGTGGATATGCTCAGAAACTCAAGGACCTATGACAGAAATCAATATGCAACTAGACGACTGTAAGTACAACGAGGTCCATCGAAACGCTTCTGTGATTTCACTTCTCCGCACTCGAGCTTTCGTTATCTGCGGTTATCTCAGATTGCAGCCTTGTGCATAGAATATAGCTAACACCGTGTATGCAGGGCTGGACGACCTTTGCGTCCGATTTATTTTGAATCTTCCGTTGGCTGATCTAGGATCAATAGAGCGAATATGCTTTCAAGTCGAAGAAGCACAATGGTTCTACGAGGACTTTATTCGCCCCCTTGATCCCGCTCTTCCTTCCATGTCACTACGGCGCTTCTGTGAACGAATATTTGCCCACTGCCCTCTCCTCTCGGACTTTTCTCAAGGAGAGCACATGCAAGCTTTCGAGCAGTTCATGGAATATAAATCTCGAGTTCCTGTGAGAGGAGCTATCTTGCTCAATGAACACATGGATTCCGCTGTTCTTGTCAAAGGCTGGAAGAAAGGTGCCAACTGGAGTTTTCCCAAAGGCAAAATCAACAAAGACGAAGACGACCTCGACTGCGCTATCCGAGAAGTCTACGAGGAGACCGGCTACAATCTAGAGGAAGCCGGGTTGGTCCCATGTGATCGGAGTGTCAAGAGGATTGAAGTCAACATGCGAGATCAGCAAATGCAGCTCTTTGTATTCAGAGATGTACCGATGGATACGTATTTTGAACCGCGGACACGTAAAGAGATCAGTAAGATCCAATGGTGGCCCCTCTCTGACTTGCCAGCGTTCAGGAAGAAGGAACAGAAGCAGGCCCAAGTTGCGACTAGTGCGAATAAATTCTACATGGTTGCGCCGTTTCTTGTCCCTCTCCGGAAATGGGTAGTAGAGGAGAAAAAGAGAGATGCGAAGCGAGCATCAAGTAGTCAATGTCTTTCGGCGGGCATAAGTCAAGACGAAGCTTTCACAGAGGAGGAACGAGGAGCAGAATCAGCTGGGGCAGAACAGAATAATGGGAGTATGCATCTTGGCATGCCAGACCATGATAGCTTAGAAGGTGCAAGCGCAGCTTTGAACCGTCTTCTAAAAATCCAACAGCCACAAGAATTACAAGCCAGCCCAAATATCCCTCCACCAGCGAACAAGGTTGGAGAGGCATTGTTAGCAATACTTCATAGCCAACCACCATCGTCGAGCCAATCACCCCCCCAGAAATCACTACCTCATACGCCTCTTGACCATACTCTTAATCAGCCACCAATACCTCCAACACCTCGCCATGTTCCGCCGAGACCATCACATATCTCAGCTATGCCCCCTCCGTCCATGTTTCCCATCCAGCCGCAACCTGAGGCATTCTCCTACCATCAACCACAATCGTACAACCAGTATCGCCAACACAGCAATCAGCAAGGCTCATCGCAAGCCCAACTGCCAGTGCTACAGCGGAATGAGAATCCTCACTTTCATCAATCGCAACATCTCATTCACCCGCAACCCCTACCTCCTCAAGTTCAGAGAACTGTCTTTACCGGAGGTCCTGTTCATACCGCCATGGTTCCTCCGCCTCAATCCACTTCATCTGTCTCCTTACCTGTTTCCGATCCACGATATGCAGGCTTACACGCGACCTTGTGTCCACCGGAGCCTAAGTTGTTGCCGCCGAAACTCACAAGCCATTCCTTAGTTCTGCTCAATGCCTTCAAAGGTCGAGATCAAGCTGTCAGCGAAATTCTTATCACTCGTGATCTCCCACTACGAAATTACGCTCAAGAAATCACTCAAAAACTTCCCGAACCCCATCTCCAACCCCACGAATTGCCAGCGGATGTCACTCGGAAATTCGAGGAGCCACTTCATCCCGAAATTGGACACTACAATATTGGTAGCTTAGGACTTACTCCTCCGTCACTAACTGTGAAACCGGTGATTAGTGAGACTCAGAAGTCAACATTACTCAACCTCTTCAAGAGTCCCACTGCACAAGCAGCAGTCCCCGCAAGCCCCCTCAGTTCAACGGCGTTACCTCCCAGTGGAATTCCTTCGGCTGTTGAATTATCAGCCGTTGAACCACTCTCTACCAACACAGCGGCAAGTTCTACCCTGCTCAACGATAAGAGAACCCCAGACCACCCTGCAAATATTGGTACCAAGCTACACCTGCCTTCAGGTGCTCAGATACCTTTCCGGCCTATCGGAATTCTTACTCGACCTGCAGAATTGAGTGAAAAAGGCTCCTCCGCGAGAATTGGTTCTGGGCATACGTCTCGACTAAATGGAAAGAAATCGGTACCACATGCGAGTAACCAGAATCGTCCGGCGCAACGCTCAGAAAAGCCATTTCAACCACAGATTCTCAAGCGACCTCAGCCAGGCTTGTCTAAGTCCGTTGAAGAGGAGTCAACACTAACACAAACAAGCTTCCCAGCGCTCGCTCCAGCACTCGATCGATCTCCGAATCAGCCGGTTGATCACGCCCAAACACTACTCTCCTTGTTCCGTAAGACTGCGCCAACAGCTACGCTACCTCTCTCGCAAAGCCCTGAAGGGGACACTCTAATATCTCTTCCTCCTATTGACCCGAACCTCGGATTTGTGGCCAGATCCAGGGTTGGAAGTCTTGCATCTGCCGAAGGCGGCCCTCGCCGTGGAAGCCAAGCTCCAATATCACCAGCAGATAAAGGATTTCTGCTGAACTACTTGGACGCCGTAGCCAATGGAGTTCAGCGTTAATGTATTAAAATGGTTATCAGCGATGGAGTTGAGAGCATTGAAATTTGAAGGATGCAGTTGGCGTGTAAGGACATAATAGGACATCTGCATCCAGCAGTTATTTCGTAATGGGATGATACTCGGAGGATCTTGAGGAAGTGCATATCATGGGCCCAACCAATAGCTGCTCATCGAAATGTCAGTAATTACTAGCGTAGGGGTTTCCTAACTACAAATTTTCCTTTTCTCGTTTTAATTATTATGATGTAGCCTTTGCAAGAAAACAAACTGCGCGAATACAATTCTCTATATCGTAGTTGTGCATATCTTTAATATCACGTATATTGATTGGCGCTGCGCATTTCTGTTTCGTTGATGGACTTATTTACAGTATGTATTACGAGCCAGTGCAAGGCTGAGAAATCAAATGCGGAAATTTCCGCTCCAGCTGCCAGATCAATTGCTATCTTATATTCCCACTCAAGCCTCTACCACGAAGCTTCTATCATTGCTACAAAAGACATGATGAAGCTCCCACGAAAACTCACACGGCACTCGCCCCAGGCGGCCTATATATGTAACAATTGTCTCTTTCACGCTTCCATTACCACACCCCTCATCAAACGTCTCTACTCTACCCCCGCTCCCACCCTATTACCTCCACCTGGAGCATACACTCTCCTTCCCTCCCGACGCCTCATCTCCCTTACAGGGCCAGACTCAACACACTACCTCCAAGGCGTCATCACAGCCAATCTCTCTCCCTCCACAGCCCGCACTACGGGCTTCTACGCCGCCTTCCTGAGCGCCCAAGGTCGATTGCTCAATGATGTGTTTATCTACCCATACAAGGAACCTAGGGACGGCAAGGAAGGCTGGTTGATAGATGTCGATGCGAAGGAAGTGCAGGTACTGGCTAAGCATATAAAGCGGTATAGATTACGCGCGAAGTTCGATGTGAGGGTTGTAGAGGAAGAGGAGAGGAGTGTTTGGACTGTGTGGGAGGAAGGAGGGGACGGTTGGACCGCGCATAGTCTAGGTGCTCCTTCTAGCTCACAGGCTAAAGGAGTCCTTGGCTGTGATGATAAACGTGCTCCAGGTATGGGCAGGAGATTGCTCTTACCTGGTGGCAAGAAGCCGGAGGTTGATGCAGAGGAGACGACAGAGGACGTATACCGTGTGAGGAGGTACTTGAAGGGTGTCCCTGAGGGTCAGGATGAAATGCCGAGAGAACATGCATTACCACAGGAGAGCAATATTGATTTTATGGGGGGCATTGATTATAGGAAAGGATGTTATGTTGGGCAAGAATTGACGATCCGGACGCATCATAGAGGGGTTGTTAGGAAGCGGATATTGCCTGTTATGTTTTACGAGAAGGATGAGCCGGAACCAAGCTCTTTGGAATATGTACCTGGCAAGAGCTTAGGTGCGGAGGGCATTCCAAGAGAAACGAGTATCGGCCGCTTCGAGACGAGGGGGAGGAGTGCGGGCAAGTTTTTGATGGGCGTGGGGAATATTGGACTGGGGCTGTGTAGGCTGGAGACTATGACTGATGTTCAGGTGCAAGGAGAAGCTGGAGGATATAAAAATGGAGATGAGTTTAAATTAGAGTGGAAGGTTGAGGATGAGGAGGAGGGGAAGATGGTAAAGATCAAGGCATTTGTGCCGCCATGGCACCTGACGAAGCAATAGGGCTTGAGGATATGTATTAAAAGAATCAGAGGGCCATGTATATGGCCACAATTTAATCACTGTAGAACGCCATATCTCTCACGTCTTGATATATTTGTATTCTTTCTAAATAATTTCGTGGGTATAGCAAATCAAAACCGGATGTTATATCCCTAACGCCAATGCTAAGATCAATTTTCGTCCCAAGTAAAAGGCTTCTTCTCAGCACTCAAGCGGCTTCAGACTCCTGCCGACGTATTTCATCTTCCATTCTCTGCTTTTCAGCGGCTTTCAGTCTCGCCATCGTTGCCGCGAAGTCACTCCTCTTCGGCGTGGGTATGGTAGGCGAGAATGAGAATTTCGGAGATGCTGAAGACTGTTCGTCAGCTTTCAATCCTCTGAAGATATCGGGACGCTTGATGGGTGTGGCAGTATCTCGGTCTGCCATCTTCAGACCTGCTCCTGCGGGCGAATCAGCAGGGACAAAAATTCCACTCTTCCTAGCTCTCTTCTCTGCTTTCCGCTTTGCCTTTGCCGCTTCAGCCTCACGGATCCTGCGTTCCAGACGCTCAACTTCATCTTCTGCATCCGGCTCCTGTGGTATAGAAGCTGGTTCTTGTTTTAATGGCGGGTCTGCCTTCTTGGGAGCTGGGGCGGGTGAAGATACAGCTTCAGCCTGGAGATTCTCGGCCATCATAGAAGCTCTCGCAGCCCTCCTCTTCCTTCCTTCCTCGGCCAATTTCTTCATTTCTCTATCCATCTCATTCTCTTCTCTCTCCCTTTTTAAACCCCCACTGCCTACCCCACCCCGCTCTCTCGCCTCCAAATCCTCCTTCATCTGTCTCCTCTTCCCCTCAAACAACTCGTTCGCGCGTTGCCGCTGTAGCTTCGCATTGTGGTGGTTGTCATACTTGGCTTTCAGTTCGGGATCACTGAGAACATCATTCGCTGCTTGAAAGAGCTCGTACTTCTCGGGGTCGAAATCCTTTCCTACTTTGTCTGGATGATATTTGAGCGCAGTTTTACGATATGCGCGACGCAGTTCTGATTCGGAGCAAGATTCGATAGTTATGCCGAGCAGGGAATAAAAGTCCACATCGCTGGTAACCCATTTCAGGAGGTCGTTGTTAGCCATTTTGTTATGTATTGATATCAGGAGAGAGTTGTTTCGCAAGATTGGATCATGAATTTGTTCATGCACCAGGGGTCGACAGAATAGCCGGGACGGCGCTAATCCGCATTCGGGCGGTAAACAAGAACACCAAGAAATCTACTTTTCTCTTTCTCTCTAAT
>QYAL01000165.1:0-11408 GCA_003988805.1 Ploettnerulaceae sp. D365
TGTCACGGTTCAGCTTAGTCATAGGGAGTTCTTGGCCCTGAGGCTCGGTAGCCACGCTACACAGAGAAGCTAAGAACTCGGTKMGGATAAGTCACGTGATATTGGAGCCTACTGGATCCCGTAGGATCCAGTAGCCATGGAGCCTTGGATCSTGGGGATCCAGGATCCAGGAGCTTCGGGATCATAGGATCCAAGCAAGAGAAGTTTCTATATAAGACTGGCATGTCTGCCATTAGTTTAGGAGCTTCGTGCTCAAATTACATTTCAATAACAACTCATACTTGTTAGTAACGTCTTCAGTTGCGAACCGAAGAACCTACTTGTGACTTTACTTTATAGCTGATACCAACCAGCAGACCTAACTACGTCGCGTAGTCAGTCAAGAAACTAGGAACGTTACAATGGCATTCTACTCGTACCTCATTACAAAGGCCATGGTTTCGAGCTCTATCTGTCTTCCCATGGACTTTACTATTGTCCTCGACACAAAAGAAGTCTCCTGATTGCTCGAATATCTCCTTTATTGGCCCTCGAAGAATCTGATTCGCATACTTCACTTGAGTAAATCCTTTGCCTTCTCCTTTATACGAAACAAAGTATAGCTTCGACTTGTAGTTATACCCAATTGCTGCCCATGCCATAACCGACTTATGACCTGAACAAAAATTAAACTGAATACAATCAAGTCTCCTTCGCTTTCCTCGTTTTCGAAGGATTTTTCTTCGGCGCAAAAGATCTGTCCGTATAATCGTCTCATCTATAAACCTTCCATTTTTCCAATATTCAGAAGGCCGGTATAATTTTCAATCGAGAAAGTCCACCTCTTAAGCTTATTCGCTTTGGAAATGAAAGGCTTATATAATGAGGTATGATAATGATACCCCTACCTTTCAAAAGCTCGTAGAAGAGTTCGATCAGAGCGTTTCAGATGAAGTTTTTCACGAATTTGCTTAAAACTAAGTGCTCGACGATCATAGTGGCCTCTAAACCACTTGATTATCTCTTGAATTTGTTCTTGAGATATTATCAAGAGAGCACCAGAAGGCTTTGCTTGTCGATCAGGTTTATCGAGGAAGTACTGTGCCGAAGAGGGCGGAATATTCAGCTTTCGAGCGGCTTGACGAATTGAGAGCCTTCACTTAGAAGGGTTCTAAATCGCACTCGGGTTAGGGTTTCGTATGTCCAAGGGATTTTTACTACTACTAGGGATTGCATTTTATTAATGAAGGTAGCACAGACCTTGACAAGGGTATACGAGACCCGCTGTCCACCGTTTGCAGTAGGTCTCATCCAACCTAGAAAGGCGGCGAGGGCGAGACAGCCAATTGTCTTGTTAAATAATCGGTTCACCACTGTAATTCTGCTATAGTGGCTTATTAAGTACACAAGTGTCACGGGTGGCGTGCAGTCGGGGTGGATAAACGTGTATTTGCTAAACTTGGAGAATAGCTACAAGTACAAGCAAATTCCTTTTATCTTCTCCTTGCGCTAGCTACTCCCTTACCCATAGTAAGTGCGATATACTTGTCCTCTGGAAGTGGGTCCCCTAGGCGTCGCCTGGGTGTGCCCTGTGACAACAAGTCGCACGACCCTATTTTGCATTTTCGCGAAAACCCATTTTAGTGCGGGGAATCTAAACTTTTATCTACTTCCAAACGTGCTTAACTAGATTAAGATCTAGAGAGTATAGAAGCCAGATAACCTAATTTATATGGTGATCTCAAAGCTATTCTTTTTTCTTATACACGCGGTCAGAATACTATAGTTGTAGTATTAGTATATATAATTAGGGCAATTACAATAGAACCTTCTAGTAACCGGAGGTGGAGGATTACGAATTAAACCGGGGGGGAGGGGGGTATAGTATGGATGTACAGTAAGCAGCGCCGTCGGAATTGTAATTAGCTGGAATTATATCTGTATACACATGTATCTTGTGCTGGTTTTATACCTTACGTAGGAGATCGAAAGTTATATTGCAAATGAGTGACTGCTAGCTTTAACACTAAACCAACTCCCAGTAACCATAGTATGTAGAATCAATGTCGACTCTGATCCTTATTAAGCCACAAAACTAGAGCTTATTGACCCGCGGATTGTCACTCCATAACGATTTGTAGATACTCTAGTCTGTGGCGCTACCAGGGAACTGGAATTGTTTATAGAAGTTCTCTGCCTCGTACCACCCATAAGCCCCAGCTTCTTGGACACCTTTGCGCATCATATCAGTGGAAACTTCGTCCCACCCCGTGCTAAAGCGGGTTAGAAAAGACTGATGGTTCTCAAGGAGCGCAAGCCAGGAAAGCAATATACTTACCCTATCTCATTATTATAATGATCGACTTCTATGTATTTCAACACGCCATCTCGCATGCGGGCCTTAACGTACTGTGGACCTGGCGCAGGCATGATGTTGGGGTCTCGTGGAGCTGATAGGGGACTGGTATGTTTTGAAATTGAGCCTTGGAGATGGAATATATTCTCAATCTGAATTCGGCGTTTTGGTAAGAAATGTGATCTTGCAAGTAAGAAAGGAGTAGTAATATACCTGTGGAATTTTTGCTGAATTCTAAGGTGTGATGAAGATGAAACGATGCTCTGGATTGACTTTAGATAGATAGAAAATATGGGAGCATGTTTTTTGATTTTATATTCGTATAACACATTCATTTAATGCAGCTGTTTGGCGCGCGGTTGAAATTCATCCACGAACCGATTCTCAGTTAAATCTATAGGAATACCACTTCCATATTCAACAGAATAAGTGGGGGTGTGACACTTTGATTGCACATGTACAATATATATTGAATACGTGAGTAGTGGCATTATCTTGGCAGTTAGATAAATAGTTGGTTCTTACCTTTGAACCACCTTCCAATAGAACAACTCAATTACTCCACCATATAGAACAGCTATATGTTATTGCGTTCAAGGCACCTGTGAAACCAACACTGATCAGTGGTTAATCTCACACGTTAATCGCAGAACAGCAAACGTTATCGACAGAAGAGGTTGTCATACAAGTTGAAAGTATATCTAATTGCCAAGACAACGCCACCACTCGCGTATTCAATAGATATTATACATGTGCGAAGCAAAGTGTCGCACCCCACTTATTCTGTTGAATATGGAAGTGGTATTCCTACACCGTCAATACTGTTTGCGTGTAGGACGCAGATCAAATTCGTAGTCGTTTTTGATCTTTTGGATAGCTTCAAGTCTCTAAGTTCGGGTTGCAAAAATAGAGGCCTTTGATATTCTTTAGCGCAGCCGTGCAAGTGGGAATGTATTGCGTTCAACACCTGTGAAACCAACAGACGGCCTATTCCTCCTTCGCAACCCGAATCTGAGGATTCAAAGTTAATATACTACAGACTACGACTCTTTTCCTTACACGAATACAAAAGAAGCTGCACGTCTTCCGAAATCCCCAAAAACCACACTGCGTATCGACCTCCTGCGCATACTAGCGATTATCAACATACCTTTTACTGTCAATATCAACACCGCTGTCAAAATTACCAAATTCAGACACAAAAAGGCTGAATTTGGATTTTGCACGTATCCCCATACTACAAAACCCGCGAGAACGGACACTTGACAATACCACGACACCCACAACACAAAACAACAAACCCACGCACGGAAACATCACGGGTTAGCAGAGCCGTTATCTGTGACAAGAGAGAGTTGCGGAATACAAAGGTTGTAGGCGACGGGAAGAATATATACTCGAAAAACAACAAGAAACTACGTTGCAAAAACCCCGATTTGGCAATATAAGCGAGAAAAGGATACACAAAAACACAGAGAGAACGCTGCCAGGAAGGCAGTGGTGCCGCAAAAATGACGACAGTAACGAGTATTCCCGATACAAACCAGGCAATAGACAGAGACAAATAGGGAGTTGCGTATGATAAGGACAATGAGGAACACCAAACAACGGAATTGGTCAATGGATACATACTATACGCAGTAAAGACATACGCTAGAACAAGATGGCACGGAAGAATGCTATGGTTTAGCTTTAGAGAGAATTTTGAGGATTTTACGGAGGAAATTCAAACTCGCAACCAGACCGGTGTTACGGGAATTGCGTACAGAACTCATATCACGAGGAGTATGGGTTCAACTGGTGATAGGCACGTCATATTCCAGAATCCTTGCGAATTGTATGAAGGAATTCGTAGTATGGACCAAGGAACGTAATATCACGTTCAGAGAAGAAGGAATTGGGGACCAAAACATGACAAACCACCCTGCGTTTACGGGAGAGGAACAGGGAGAATCGAGTGGAGGAGCACACGACGTATTGAAAGAACCATACGACGTACACCAAAAGGTATATCAAAGCGAACAACCTGCGGCATAAAGAGAGCAATCGAATCATTCTACGTTATCAAACATGTTTACAAGTATAGACGGTAATCGGAATTCAAGCTCATATACACAGAGAAACCCTATGCCTTATAACCAAGGATTTCAACACAATCAAGGTTATCAACAGAATCAAGCTGTCCCAAATAACCAAGGATTTCAACAGAATCAAGGTTATCAACATAACCAAAGGTTTCAACCTAATCACGGCGGATTTCAACCCAATCACAGCGTTCAACCTAATAACGGTTTTCAACACAATAACGGTTTCCAACCTAATCACGGCTTCCAACCAAATCAGGGCTATCACCCTCAATACAATCAAGGTTTTCCAACCTAGTCAGGGTTACAATAATGTCCAAGATTATCAATATAATCAAGGTTATCAACCTAACCAAGGATTTCCCCCATATGATTACCAAGGCTACCAACAGATTCCAACGGAAGGACGGGCGTATTTACCAAGAAACTATAGACAGCAACAACCACTAGAAAGCGCTACATTAAAGGCAATCTCGGACTTACGGAAAAGATACAGCATAGACGACAAATACAGTAGAGGAGACTACGAAATCATAGACCGCAAGCTACAAATATTCTACAGCAGCTGTAGAATAACAAATGTGCCAGATAAGGACTTCCCTCCTGCCTTTTAATCATGTTAAAGGGAGATACTGCAGAATACTCCTATAATAGTATAGAAGGAAAATACACGAATGGCCTGATATGATCAATATGGTCAAAGCACACTTTGAGACGGACGAAACTCGACAAAAATACCTTACGGAGTAGAGAACTACAACTCTCAAGCTTGTTATATCAGAAAATCCGTCCCAAACAAAGCTAGAATACTTGAACAGCATGATCAAAAAGCTACAGCAAATCCAACAGGGACTAACAAACGAGTTCAACTACGAATATACACTACGGGACCAAGTTGTCAACGCATATAGAGGCATTCCCCGGAGTGCGATTACGCTATATTCAAACCCGCAAGAACATTCGAAGGTTTATGTGCTGATTTACGGTCAGCTGTAGCGTCCGCAATGGCCCGTGAGACAGCATCAGCAGTTAATTCGACGTATATACAGGACTACAACAGTGGAAATGGCGAATATAGGCAGGAAAATGACCACAATTGGACAGACCGCACATATGGAGGGAACGGCAGAGGAAGAGGCAATACGAGAGGACGAGGTAATACATACAGAGGATCGTCACGCGGTGGCGGGTTCAAGAACCACAGCCGTCCTTTTAAGCAAAAGAAGTGCTACGTATATAGAAAACCAGACTATTAGTCTACAAAACACAGTTTGGAAGAACGACGAAAGACATATGATAAATTCAAGCAACAGGCCTCATATACAACGGACGAGGAGATCGACGCAGAGTATTACAACACCTTCCTAGCTCAATACAAAGGAATCGAGGAACTTGACGCTATGGAAGAAGCCAACGATCAATTCATTTCTATGAAGATTGAAGGCATAGACGAAGGAACAAGCCATTGGATGATGGAATACGGAGAAATCGACGGCGCCGAAGCTATACAAAAGCTCAATGATCAAACAGCGTACCATGTATTTACAAAAGACGACAAGCTGAAGGTTGTACCTGCAGGAAAAACAGACGTCACCGAACCAAGCGAACGCTATTCGGAACAGGTTTTCCATGGTATTACGCCTGATACAGGCGCCGCTGGGATTTCCTCCGCAGGAGAGCCTCAAGTTAGAGCTCTACAAAAGGAAAATCCTGATAATGGTATCGACGAATCAACAGCTGGCAGAAACAAAATCAAATTTGGTAAAGGAACAGCCACAATAATGGGAATTGTGCGTGTTCCAACACCAATAGGAACTGTTGCGTTCCATGTGGTACCAACCAACACACCATTCCTGCTTTGCCTGAACGATATGGATTCGCTGAACGTCCAATATAACAATCTCAGAAATATATTAGTTCAAGGAAACAAGATTGTCCCAATTATACGCAAATGGGGACACCCTTAGATGCTGTTAAATCAGCCCAAAGACAAAAACTTAGCTTGGAGCCACCTTACAGAATCTGAATTACGGAGACTCCATAGACGTTTTGGACACCTATCTATACAACGTGCTGGCCATGAGGTAAGTACAGAGGCAATTAAGAAGTTGACTAAATACTGCCACCAGTGTCAAATACATGGAAAATCACCTGGCAGATTCAAATTTACCCTCAAGGATGACTACGAATTCAACTACTCGATAGTTATCGACGTACTATACCTAGACGGAAAGCCTGCGCTACAAGTAGTCGACGAAGCTACATCTTTTGAAGCTGCTAGATTCCTCAAAGACATGACAGCAAATACAGCTTGGAATACGTTGAAAACATGCTGGATAGACATATATTTGGACCTCCCGACCAAGTAATACACGACGCTAGAACGAAGTTTGCCTCAGCAGAGTTCAAAGGATTAGCAAAATCAATGGCAATTGAGCTCAAAGAGGTACCTGTGGAGGCCCATAATAGTGTAGGTAAAGTGGAGAGATACCACGTACCACTACGCCGCGCCTACGAGATTATCAAAGACGAGATAAAGGACGAGCAAATCGACAAAGAATTGATACTCCAAATAGCTGTAAAAGCTATCAACGATACGGCAGGACCAAATCGAATTGTACCAACGCTATTAGTATTCAGCGCGTATCCAAGACTCACAGATTTGGACCCCCCATCCCCTTCTATAACCAAAAGAGCAGAAGCTATTCGCGTTGCCACGAAGGAGTTACGCAAACTACAGGCGAATAGACAGGTTCAAGACGCGCTAGCCATGAGAAATGGCCCAAATACAAAGGACACATTCGATTTGCCAATGAATTCGAATGTGCGAGTATAGCGGGAAAAGGACGGATGGACAGGCCCATTCAAACTATTGGCTACAAATGGGGAAACCTGTACAATAGCTATGGCTAGAGGACCTACAAATTTCCGTTCGACAGTCGTAAAACCATACTATACGGAAGACAACAACGAGACAGTCATACAATCTAGCAATACAGAACGTACGGAGGACCCGCAGCCTGTAAAACCACGAAGATCTGCGAGAATTGCTAGAATGGAGACTCATACATAACACCTATTTGTAGAAATTGATATGGAAACAATAGCAGAGACACCGACAACCTATATTACACGAAAAGAACACGCAGATATGCCACTTTCACTCGAATTACGGCAGAAAGGAATAATCACAACACCTGCATTCGACCTCTCCGTGGCAGCCCAACAGCAAAACCCTACAACAGAGGACGTGCGAGCTCTTAATAAACGAATCAAGTGGCAGATAGAGAATATTAATCGTGGTATCAAATAGATTGCGCTGGGCCTTGGAACTGCTAAGATATTTGTATTTATAGATAGATCCTTTGCAAATAATAAGGATTTGAGCTCCCAGATTGGACATCTAATCACTATTGCGAACGAAACTTCCAGGATACCAGAGGAATTCCAAATCAGCGGCAATATTATATAATACAGCTTTGAGAAAAGCAAACGAGTAATACGAAGCGTTTTGGCTTCGGAAATATATGGAATAGTGGGAGGAGTGGATATGGCGATGACAATCAGTACTACGATTACCATGATCACCAAACAATTAAAGGGAGTAGTGGTTTGTACAGATTCGTATTCGCTATACAAATGCTTGGTGAAGCTAGGAACAACTAAAGAAAAGCGTTTGATGATTGATATCATGGCGTTAAGACAATCTTACTGATCTTACGAACGTCGTGAGCTCACAGAAGTTCGGTGGACCGATGGGAGAGATAATCCTGCAGATTCTATGACGAAATCAACGCCGAACAAAGCTCTAGAAGCCTTCATTGATACAAACAAATTGAAGGTACGATTGGAGGGGTGGGTGAAACGTGGAGAGACCTCATACGAGGTACGGAAATAGAAAGGCAACCTGTGTGTGGGAACAACACCACAGATATATAGAGAGTTGCCAGTGTAGGAATACCACTTCCATATTCAACAGAATAAGTGGGGGTGCGACATTATAATATATGTGGCAATTAGATAAAGGGTGTACCTAAATCGACATACACTTATCAACTACTAAACCCACCATACAATTTAGTACTGCGCTACTAGTAATAAATTGTATGGCGGGGTTAGGTTGATAAATGTACCCTTTAGATTTAGGTCAACCTTTTCTTTCCCTTTTGAGCGAGAAGCACATGGCTCTTGCTCCGAACTTTTGCCGCATTGTCTTTTTCCGCGCATACATTTGGGAGTTCAGCCACGACCAAGTTCCAATATCGCATCCAACACAGCAAACAGATACTTTACTGCAGACATTATTCTGTTACAATAAATCTTAGTGAAATCGAAGAAGATCGGCATACGCCAGGACACAACCATTCGATACCTGCGCATCTCTTTACCAATACTGCTTGCGATGAGCCCAAATAATAATACCGATTGTTCGGACCTTGTGCAGACCACGCTGTCCGAGGATAAGGTCCGGTGTCTGACCGAAAGTCTACTGCCGTATTTTATCTTAGAAACTCTCCCAGTAGGAACAAGTTGGTCAAAGGTGGAGTGTTTGTACGATGCGTCCAAGGCACTGGCTGCGGTCAGGGAGGCATACATGGATGCGTTTGTCCGGTCTGAGAAGGTAGTAACTAGCACTTGAATTAAGACCTTATGCTAATTAGAGGCGTATTGCAGATTAACGACATAGTAAAGGCGATTATTACTCGACCTGGAAAGACATTCTACCTGGCACGCAAAGTGCAGTTAGTCTTTTTCCAGAAGGGACAGTTGGTATTTGATAGATTGGTGGGCAAGGATGACTGCATTGTGCTAATACCTGTGGCCATTTCTGGGTCCCCCGTGGCGGTTGTTCAGGAGCCAGAGGCTGATGTTTCAAACCAAGCCAAGGAACCGAAGGGCGGGCGAAGGATAACAATTACATTCAAGACAAACACCGAGCTCATGATAAGTGGAAGGAAGATGCTCTATTATGATGCCGGACCAGACCAAGATTGTCTGTGTCATGCTCTGTATAAGGTTGGACAAGAGATAAGGAGTTAGTAGTCCAAATTAAGGAGCGTATATTACATTATGCGTATGTTATTTTGAGATACACGTTTACTTCAACTAGGGAGATGACCCTGGTCTTGAGTGATTGATCTGAACATGTCAAATTCTGCCTAGGAGGAATTATTGTTTTTTGAAGTAAACCACACTTCCTTTTCATTGGATTCTGCTTCCCCCTACTCTGGGCCTTGCCGCTCTTACTTTTTGGGTTCTTGTCTCCCGCATCCTCGATTACGCCATTATTAAAGCGATGGATGGTGAATATTAGCTGCGATTTGGAGGGTGGCCATGGGCGAAACGTCTCTCCTGCATGCTTATCATCCAATTACAGTAACTGTGAGTTATAGAAAGAAAATAATACGGCCGACCGCAAAATAGCAGGTGCATATGGCCTTCCGGAGATGGCCGATGTCATCAGACCATGATCCGGGATCCAATCGGGCTAACGCCGAGAGCCCTCATATACTATGGTGATAGGAACCTCTATCCTGTTTTCTGTCACAAACTCTAGCTTAATTAGCTTAGCTTGCAAGCTTCTTGCAGCAGTCCGATAAACCTCAGGCAGCAAGAAACCTGCTTTGTTTGCCCCTATACAGGGTGTACATCTGGATAATGGTAATTCAAGATTTCGGGGCGGGAATTAGGACGGGGTGCATCCTGTTCAACCCAGACCTCGTTCGAGACTTCCATGTTTTATGCCTGTTGAGAAAGAAGCTTCGCTTAGTAATTTAAGTTTATGCCTGAGGTTAGAGGAATTCCCGGGCGGCCGCGGGGTTTCCTGACGCAGCCTCGCGCTAAGATCGCATAATAGTTTCTCCGGTATCTCCATCTAGCTCCTTAACTAGCGATGCACAAAACAACATCTAATTTTTGGGAATATTACCAAAATTTCCTTCCTGGTTTATTACCATCACCAAGTGGTCAAGAGATAATTGCAAGCCCTCCTTTATTGACATCCTCGCTTGGGTTCGTCGGCACTTATCTTACCTTAGGGAAAGTTTATATGCAAACTAAGTATAATAGCAGGTCATGTCTCTTTGACGAGTTGATTATCACCAAGATTGCTTTAAACTGATTTTTACTTCTTATATCTATCCTTCGTCCTCCGTCCCTCATCTTTTCCCTATTATCTTGTTCATCCTTTTCTTATATCCATCCTTTATCCCTGAGTCGCCCTTCCAAGTCGTCCTGATCCAAGTCATCTCGATCTTAGTCTTCGTCTCTCGCAATCCCCGATGAAAAAGGTCATCCGTGCCCCATTTCGAATGCGCGATGATTCTGCGCCATAAACATAAGCGCTTATATATGTTTACCTAATACCGGTAAGCCGGCCTCGATTCTGTTTGGTCTGACAGCATCTTATCTCTAGCACACGATCTTTTCAGCGCTGTCAGAGGCTCAGGCTTCATACTAATGCCTGGCCTGCATTACTCTAGTTTCGGTATAGCGGGGCTTGGAACATAGTTTCATTTATATTTAGCAACCTTTAAACTTTTGGCTTCTTTCCCAGAATCGGCGTGCTGCGAACCTGATGCCTTGATTGCATTACGCTACCCTTGACACCATCCCTCCTAATCCCTTGCAAGCCATCCATTAAGTCGGTCGGTATATAAGTCAGCAAGTCAGTTAGACTTTTTTTATATTTATAAAAGTCGATCAGTTAGGAATTTTTCATAAGTCGATCAGCTAGCTTTCTTATTAGCTTAAGTTATAAGAAGCTTTTAAGTGGAAATATCAATAATTTGTGATTTTAGAGTCAGTAAGGTTATGCTTTTGGAAGCTATTTTGATACCCGGAAATAGGAAAATGGAATAATATTTTCTGAATATGATTAATCTAATATAAGTGTCACGGTTCAGCTTAGTCATAGGGAGTTCTTGGCCCTGAGGCTCGGTAGCATGGCTGCACAGAGAAGCCAAGGATTCTGTGATGATGATGTCACG
>QYAL01000165.1:11462-45777 GCA_003988805.1 Ploettnerulaceae sp. D365
CGAACCGAAGAACCTACTTGTGACTTTACTTTATAGCTGATACCAACCAGCGGACCTAACTACGTCGCGTAGTCAGTCGAGAAACTAGGAACGTTACACAAATATTCATAATGTTGGACTTGCGATATAGGCAGTATAAAGCTCGGAAGAAATAGCAGTACTATTCAAGTCTTGTCCTTCGCTAAGGTTAATAATCTCCTCAGATATCCCGATACCATCTACTAGATTGATATCAATACAAGTAGTATAGATCTCTAGCAAACCATCTGGTTGACCAATAGTGCCTTTAGCAGTAGGCCAATCCCATACCCAGTACAAAGTATATATTCCCGATGCTATAATATTTGATGGAATTGTAATTGTTGGTAAATCGATATGGTGGGTCACGGGTTCGGCCACGGACCGCCGCCGAACCCCTATTTATATAGAACACATCTCCCATAGCTTTCTGAACCTCTGAATACAACGTATTCAAGCCTCGTGCCATAAGGTTGATTCGATAGCTATCAATACAACGCTTGCAAACTCAATCTCTCGTCTCCTACCAATTGAGCCAATTGAACACCAATCAACAACACCAAGGCCAACTCGGAAGTACCATGGAAATAGGTACTACCGACAGTAATATCAACTTGACACCATAAATCTTCACCCATTAAGGGATCTGCTGTATGAAGAAATTCTGCCTGCCTTGCTATAGATATGTTAGAAGTATTAATTTGATAGCACTGGCCGTCATCGAAATTTTGTATTGATAGAAGTCTACCGCGTTTATCGCCACCCGTTCCCTCAGAATTCCAGATATTATGAGTTCTTGAAAGGGTATCATTATCACTGGCTTCAGCAGTACCGTATACATATATAGTACCATGATTTTCAGGCTTGCCAGGTTGATTAAAGGGTTCTGTAACATGTCCGTTTTCTTAATACCGAAGCGCTATCATATCTCCAGGGGACGCTGTAAGAGCAGGGCTATTAGGTGTTTGCTTTCCTTTACTTTGACTACTACGACACATCAGATCTGTTGCTAAGATAATATTACCAGCGGCCCGGCCATTTGGCGGTATCAGATTCACCATCTGGTCATCGCTGAACCCCAGAGTTGTGCGTAAGAAATTGCCTCGAGCATAACCTGGGAAGCCAATAAAGGTGCCTTCTGAAGAAATTACCGAAAGCTGCTCAACCCAGGAATGA
The DNA here is from genome assembly GCA_003988805.1 of Ploettnerulaceae sp. D365. Classification (NCBI taxonomy): domain Eukaryota; kingdom Fungi; phylum Ascomycota; class Leotiomycetes; order Helotiales; family Ploettnerulaceae; species Ploettnerulaceae sp. D365. The sequence continues at coordinate 12,657 of QYAL01000165.1, forward strand.
GCTCGTATCGTAGAGGCTAGTTGCCAGAATGCATAGCAGCGGATTACTGTTGAAAGAAAAGCCTTCATTTTCACGGATTTGAATAGGAAACAATATGGCCTAACCTAGTCTTTATATACTCGAGCTTCGAATATAAGGTAAAGGAAGATAATATTGCTTTGCTAAATATAGATGAATTCTAAAGAGAACATCACGGCTGAGATACAGAGGGTAGCAGGGGAGAGTTAAATTCTAACGATTAGTTTTCCAAAAATATCTACTAGTAGGTCGAGGACTTCTACTTCCCAGCCGCGTTTGTGATAAACTTTTTCTTCTAGGTGAGAATTACGCAAAACCCCCATACGATATTCATAGAACCCAGGTCATATGCATATTGAACCCTAGAAACGAACCGAAACGAAGGGGACAACAGTTCCTTCGTCCGCAACTATTGCTACGGGCCGGGCCAGGCCATCCAGTAAGTCAGTCAGTCGGTCATCAGCTGACTTTGAACTGCTGACTTTTGTTATTGTCAGCCAACTCCTTATGCAATAGTCTATATATAGACGCTGACCTTAGAGCAAGGGAGATAAGATCTAAATATCGGCGCTTTTCAGGGTTAGTAGAATAGGTAACTGCGGGTTTAAGACTCTGGGCTTGTGTAAAGGCTCATCTATAATGCTGTCTATCACTAGTTTTCGTTATTCGCATTATAGAACCCTTTTTTGCAATTGACTTTCACTTGACCTGTGATAATAACATAGACAATCGTCTACGTTATATTTTCCTATAGCGTGCTTTCCTGTCGGAGAGCCCACGTTCTAGGTACAAGTAGGGGGCAATCTGCATACGCCCTCGTTACTCTTACTTCGTCCATTCACCGATAATGCTGGCCTCTGCCCCAGTTCGTAAGCACGATGGCTGGCTGCGTCTACACCACAATCGCTCGACGCTCTAGGGAACTCAAATCCGACAGAAAGCATAATAATCGAGTCTCATGATATTGAGACAGCGTCCGTAAGTCCCATGTTCTCATAGTTATTTGCTAATATACTAATATACTTTCAGGAATAAACCGGAGATACTATAAAATAATACCTCTTCCCGCAAACGAAACGGGTCAGCTTCAGAAGGGCTTGAGAACGCTTTAAGCTAGAAGAAGCGTGATCTTTTGATCCTACAGACATCGAACAAAAGACCTAATAACCTCGAGCTGCTCAACAAGATAGCATCTATACTAATAGACTCTATTATGAACCAGAAGAACAAGCCGGTCCTTGTCAAGGAGCTACTCGAAAAGATAATTTCCGGATCAAGAGATTCTATTATTATATCTATGCAAATGCTCGAGAAACAGAAGGACTACCTGATCCTTATTGAAAAGCTGCCCGACAAGATAGTATCAAAAAAATCTATCTTCTCTATACCGACCCTTGCACAAACTCTTAGGATCCTAAAGAACTACTAGATCCTTATTCATGCTATTCAGCAACTCGAGAAGATATTACCCAGATCAGGACATACTAGCATTATTGCATCTAAGATTCTATCTTGTCTGAGCCGCGAAGATTTCCTTGAGAAATAGAACAGCTGGTTGTTTGACCTGAATCCTCACTTGCACGAAATCTGTTTCTGTTCGGAAAGGTGAGCAGGGCTGCTTTATCGGCAATGCTGGGTGAGGTAGGGTGAGCTAAGGTGAGCTAAGGTGAGTAAGGGTGAGGCGAGGGTTGGAAGCGGGTGAGCAGCGGGTGAGCAGCGGTGCGGAAAGCCGCAGAGTCAGCACGAGCATGTGAAATGCTATTTTAGTACACAAGGGGGCTCGTTTTGGCTTCTCGTAAGGCCCGGTTACACTTTCCTTGTCTCTATGCGCAGATCCCATTTTGGCTCCCGTATGGACCGAGATTCTTCCGGAACCAATTTTGGATCCACATTCGCTTACATACACGTGATAGAGATCTCAGCCTCATGATACCATAACGTCACCTTGACCATAGGGGCAGCTACAAGGCGATTTTATGACATGAATTTCGGTGGCACTTAGTTTACTCCTTTTTGCTTTGAAACTTTTGATGCTATACTTTACTGGCGTATTTCTTCTCTTTCTCCTAGTTTTTGCTTTACCTAGAAGGTCAAGGTGCTCTGTCAGCGGGCGTAGTTCCTGTGCAGATGTGATATTAGGAGTTTGTACTAGTTCCATCTCAGCGGCTACTTGGATAACTACAGCGAATGATTAGGGTAGCTTGTTCGCTAGTTGATCATCCTGAGATTCATGTGGCCATGAGGTTGCGCTTTGAAGGGACTACACCGAGGATCAAAAGGGGGATCATGCTTGCCATGTAAGGGACGATCATATCATCTGGATTGACAAAGAGGAGTCTGCAGATGGTGGAGCCGCGTCAGGGAGGAGTCACACCAATGTCCAGTGCCACTAGGAGATTCATGTAAATCCTAGCCAGCCAGGATCGTATTGGCACCGGAGCTTGACGAGCAAAGGAGGCAGACGACCAGCTGGTAGACGTCAAACAGAGGTGGAGACTCATGCCGCATTGATGCCGCGTCCAAGGAGTCACACCAAAGCCAGTGACATCGTGAGATTCATGGAAATCCTTGCAAGGCAGAATCACATCAGCGGCAAAGTTCAGAGGGGTCTTGGATCAGCTGGGTCAGGACTAAACCGAGGTGGAGCCATGCATCGGCGATGCTGCGTCGAGGAGCAGTTATCCCACTGCTTAGTGGCACTGAAAGATTCATGTGAAAGGGGGTGGTGGGTCAGCTGGGGGGATGCCGCGTTGGAGCTGTCACACGAAAAGCTTAGTGGCACTGGGAGATAGACAGTCACACTCAAGGCAGCAGCACTGGAAATTCGTGTAAATCCTACTAAGGTAGAATCACATCGGTGGCACAGTTGCATAGGGGCAGGATCAGGTGGTGGACGTCAGACAGAGGTGGGTCTTCTGGACGCGGCAATGCCTTTGCATGAATCTCCACCTCTGTTTGGCCCATACCCAGCTGATCCTGCACCCTTTTGTCAGTGAACTGTGCCGCTGGTGTGATTCTGCCTTGCCAGGATTTACATGAATCTCCCAGTACCACTGGCCCTTGGTGTGACTCCTTGGATGCGGCATCGATACTGCATGAATCTCACACCGAGGCCTAGGGCACTAGGAGAGCGAGGCAGAATCACACCAGCGGCACAGTTCACTGATAAAGGGGGTGCGGGGTTGCTGCCGATCTCATTCATGTAAAGGTTTAGAATATCCCAGAGGGCGGGGCTTTACCTACGCTCAGCTGGACTCCCCTGAGCATGACGATAACCTGCCCAAACGGGAAGGCATCCCGGAGGAGGGGCTGTAGTGGTGCTCAGCTCGTGTTGTCACTTAGTATAAGGCGAGTCAGGCCGCGTAAGGAGTTACCCTGGTGAAAGGGGTTTGGTTCGGTCCACAGGGACAGGATCTGCCCGTGAAAGGGTGTGTAGTAGCGCTGAACTCTTCTAACTAGCTTGATCTGCGAAGAAGTGGCAGAGGAAAGAGTGGGTACGTAAGAGCTCAGCGCAGGGCTTCCTTAGATCATGCCGTGCACTAAGAAGTGCATGACAGTGTGAGGAGGTGGCATGGAATGGAGAGAGGTGTGTCGGTGCCTGTCACGAGTCACGACACTCTCAGCTCATATTGTGCTGCAAGAGTTTGAATGCATTCTGGTGTCGTGCCTTTGAGGACTTATTTCTCTGCATGTTTCCGTATTGTAACTTAGAATTTTAATTAATACAACGTTGTTGAAGCCAACAATGATCAAGCACACTTGAGCATTTTCAAGGGCGGTGGTTTTTCATGCATTGCATGAGGCCATCAACTGGTCTGCCGGCTCGGGGGAAAGTGACCTACAAGTTATGCGCGGAGGCTCAGATCTGGACTGGCCGGTACAAAGGAATTGATGAATGGCTTCAAAACTCAAATGCAGCAGTAGATACGGACGAGAAGCAGCTTCAAAGAGAGGGCAGCAGGAGATTAGGGGAAGGTGCATTAGGCGGAACACCACAAAAGAAACTCAGAAACAGATATGAGACTGGTGATCGCCAAGGCCAACAGACTTTTCTTTTACTGCGAGTGCCAGAAACAATTAGTGGATTATACAGTAACTCGAATGGTCATTTGCTTTGATAGTTTCATTCTATCTACAGCTTTCCCAAAACGCTCTGTAGCAAACAATACGCCTCAAATACTGACTTGTGACCGGCGAAGATATTCACTGATGTAATTCAACAGGCCGACCCCTCTTCCTCGGCTTTTTAAATGCTCCCCCATCAATCCTCTGAGACATGGAAGTATCTGAAGTAACGTCTCCAGCACAGCTTGATTGACTGTCGGCTTCCTCCAGTAGAGAAGCGGCATCGTGACTCGATTGGTCAGAGAGATGGTGGCTTTCTAATCCCTGTGAAAGTCCGGATTCGCCTGGCTCAGATTCCTGCGAGACCTCAAAATTCAAATCGGATGGCAACTTATCGATAACGGAACAGATTCGTTTCAGGTGAGTCGGCATCCATATATCGTAGACGTTTTTGGTGAATTTGTACGAGGTCCACTTGTCTTTGCCTTCTTCGCTCGTGAAGCTAAACTCCTTGATCGGTGGCGGTAGAAGGTAGTCTTTTCCCTTTCGATTACAGGGTAGTGGCCGTAGATTCTCACTGTCCGGTGATCATGCGAGATTGAGAAGGCGAGGATTTGTCGATGAAGCTCCTTTTCACGCTTCACAAGTCTAAAAAGTTCGACAATACCTCTTACCGCCAGGGTCATGCTGTGAGCGTTCTGTCGGTCCGCAACATCAAGTGCCGCGGCGCCGCACTTGACCTTGTTACGGATCATATAGGACAGAGAGGACTGTGAAGCACGTGACCCGGGCGCTAGGACAAAAGGGGTTAGAAAGGCTTGGCACTAGCAAGCACAAAGGGGAATCCTTTTGTACAATACCTTTCTTTCCTCTTGTCTTATTTTCTTCATATTACGAGGTAGCTAAAAGGATATACTCGAATAGCCCAACGCTTGCGCAAAAAACGGGAAGTACATATAGTATGTACCCAAGAAGAGAGACGTTTCCGAGAAGCCACCAATAATTGGCTGTATTTTTTTAAGCTGATCTTCGGTGAATGCAGTTCGCTTGAATCCAACAGCATAGCGGACGAGGCTTGGTTAGAGCGATGGAATTGTCCCAGCCTTCGTTGACACTTTCGATCAAGGGTTTTAGACATTTGGCGCCACGTATAGCTAGAGACTGAGCGGAAGGAACGATCAGTCGAGCGATATCTTGAATGACCTTGGCCTCGTTCCTGTCTTGTATCATTTCGCACGTCTCGTCGAAGAGATCATCCTGAAACAATGAATCCTTTGGAACTATTTGCTCAGCTTCAAGGAGGGTCCGGCAAACGGTCTTGCTTGTGTCCGCGATACCCAACTCCGATTTGCGCATAAAGCTACCCTTGGTCTCGAGCAGGATTTTATATTGCGGGCTTTGATACGGAGCACTTTTGCCTTCCCTCGGCTTTTGATCGCTAGGGGTGGTAGAGCTGGGTGCGGCAGAGCCAGCGTCCGATTGTTTCCCACGAAACGACTTCTTCCTCGCAAGCAGATGACTCATGTTGTTCTCCGATTCGAAATATTCCTTAGGCCAACGGAATTCCTTTGTCCAGTATTCAAGTGGGTTGGTCTCCTTCTCGCTGACACCGACCGCTGCGTTCTCGCCGATTGTGTCCTCGAGAGTTGATCGTGGAGGGGACGCCCGCGGCCGCTTTTGAGAGGGAGTGGTAGTAGAGGGGAGGGGGGCTTCGTCTTCTTGCGATCGTTTTCGTTTTCGATCCTCCGCCTGTGGAAACTTGACTTGAGTTAGCTTTATAGCATAGCAGGAGGAGAGTGACATGCCTCTTTCCCAGGAGTGTTGCTAGTTGGGGAGAGGAGTGTGTGCTTGGGTTCGGTGTTCGCGGCCTTGGATACGGTTTGTCGTAGGCGTGCGCTTTTACGAGAAGGAGGTTGTGGTCGTTCTTTCTTGATCCCTTGTGGCCGCGATTCTATCAATGATCAGTCAAAGTAAACGACCGGTATGAATGGCTTACTTACTTTCGTCTTTTGGTACCGAGCGCTGCCGCCCAACTTTTGGGGTGTTTCGTTTTGTTGGACGCGGGGCCATATTGACTGGAAAGAGGAGGGGTAAGAAGTGGGTTTATATTGCCGCTGGGTTGATGGGCGGAGGTAGATAGAAGAGTCAGAGGAGGAGGGTGGGTGAGGAATGCGCTAAAGTTTGGGATGACATATGGCAGCGGCAACCATTCTATTTTTGTTAATTCGCGACCGCAGCATCCTTCCCCCGGAACCACTCACACTAGTCATCCAAGGAAACGCGGAAGTCAAGCTGGTTTGGGTCAGCTTTGGTGCTGGGAATGCCGATTTTTGGACATAAAGTTTGGGGATCGGAAACTGGGACCATCGTTTGGCGCTAGGCTAAATAAAGATTAGTTCGCATCCAGCGGCATCCTTGCGAGCTGAATGTGGTTTGCGGCCTAATATGCAAGGCATATAATCCACCAGGCTGCGCCCCACACAGAATTTGGGGGAGCTAGCACTACGTCATTTTAGTGAATTCCCCCGCCGCTATTTTGAGGCGGATTGTTTGCTACGAAGAGTTTTGGGAAACTGTACGATTTAATTTAATAGAACTATTAAAGGAAACGAACACGAGATTGCAATAAAAAATAATCTGAGCAGATTGCAATGATGGGACATCCTACACTGGACCTTCCTACTTCGCACTGTCGTCAAGGCAGACTGATGGCTGAGTTGAGATAAACGCTCGGCAAGGGCGGTTATCTCGCCGATTTGATTTGTTCGCGTTCGACTTGGAACATGATTTAGTGGAGGTTGTGTAGGGATTGTGAAGTGTTGGTCAATTGGTTTGACCCAGTCAAGTCGATTGGACGCTGCTTTGTTTTGGCTTCGAAGAATGAGTCACAATCGGTGGTTGGCCATTTGGCACAGTTGTGATTTGCTGGCCGCAGATGCGACCCCGCTCAACTAAGTGCGGCGCGTCCACTAACACGGAGTTCGGGTCCCGCTGGAACAATCACGTTAGAAGCCTGATCTGCGAGGCTGACTTTATAGCCTCGTCCACCGGTTGCAGGGTACTCGATTAGTCATCAGTGAGCATCATCAATCGAGGAGCAAAAAAAACGAAGATGAACTCTATACGATCAGGAAAACGAGTGCGCCCCAAACTCTTTACGAGCAACAGCATTTCACAACTTTCCCGGTCCTAGCACCGTTTGATAGAAATCGCTAGAAATCACCGGTAGGTGCACTTGATTATTTTGACTATTGTTTCCTAACAGGAGTAGAATATGGAAGTTTGCGAACAAAACGAAGCCTTCGTCGAACAGGATGGAGATCTTGCATTTTCCCACACGAAGATTATACTCAGAGAGGGCCACCAATATTACTATGCGATTACTAGTCGTCGTTACCTCCCCACTTCCGAAGTCGATCTACTTGAACTCGACCCTGTCCCGATTCCAGCTTCGCAAATCTGGCCGCCATTCCCGATACACTTCGCACGAGCGCCTGAGCCATTACCTCAGGACTGTTATGTGAAGCGACCTAGTCTACTATATTACGGCGACACCGAGGCCTCTACTGAATTGAGTAGCCTCATGTTGAATGAGGCTGAAGTCTGCGAGATCCTAAGGGCATATCCTCACCCTAATATCGCTCAATATCTTGGATGCATAGTCGAGAACGATAGAATAACGGGCCTTTGTTTTGTCAAGTACGGCATGAATTTGTCAGAAAGGGTAACTAAGGACTCTCGCCCTTTCGATGCAGACCTCTTTTTGCGGGGTATTCAGAAGGGTATTTGGCATCTTCACAGTTTGAATCTCATTCATTGCGATCTCAACCCGACCAACATCTTGATGAATGGGGATACTCCAGTAATTGGGGACTTCGATTCTTGTCAAAGGGAGGGAGAAAAATTAGGTTTCAAGGCTGGGACGAGAGGCTGGACGAGTGAGGAGTTCAAGTTCGCAAGGCCCGAGAATGATCAATATGGATTGTCAAAGATTCGGGAGTTTCTATTTCAAGTTCATAAAGCGCGAGATTGATCATTATATAATGTCAAAGATTCGAGATTCTATTTCAAGTGAAGAATGTCGAAAACCTGTTGAGATTTCCTATCGAAGCTATTTGAATAGAGTACCTGAACCAACTTCATGACTGAACCACCTCACTGAGTCCGACCATGCCTCCTGCCACATATTTTGCTACACGAGTCCGACTGTAGTTCGGCACGAACCTAAATGCTATGATTAGCGCTTTTCTTCGAGGCAAATCGCTGTACTTACCCATTCTACTCTTGAGCTGGGGGAGGTACGTAGCTTGTCGAATATTTGCAAGTTGTTTGGCCACAGTCGGATGCCTTATAAGTATATCTGGATCCGTCGGTGCGGGTGCCTGTCCTGAAATCACAAGCATTTGTTGGTTCTTTAATTTCAACAGAAGCCATCCTAATAATACGGTTAGCAGTGCGTAATGGTAGGAATATAGTGCACCTACTTTCCGAAGAATTCGTATCTTGTGTTTTGAAGTGTGCTGAAGAATTCGTATTTTGTGCTTTGAAGTCAGAATGGAGTCTTCGGTCCAATACAGCAGACTACCCCAGTTTTATACCCGTAAAGGGTTGTCATTTACTGTACTGATTCAGGTCCAATGAGCTTTGTTCTGCTGGACTGTTTCGGAATGTGGCTGCTACAGATATTGATAGCTTGCGGGGATGGGAAGGCAAACATCATGCATTGCCCATGTATACGCCCTGCTGATGTTGACTGGTCTGCGGCCTCGCTGCTGGAGGCAACTCAAAAGACTTGAGTCATCGTGGCCCTGGCCTTTTAAGCGTACCTACGAGCCAATGGTGGTCGCGAGAGCATGTTTTGCCGCTTGGGAAGACCAACAAATGGCATGTACCCAGGCCACAATATTACCCACAGAATTGATTAGTAGATACACCATGCATCTTTGCAATTTTCATGTTTGCGATGGCACTAAATGGTTTTGGGTAATCGTTGATGGGAAAACGAGCGCCGCGTCCCTCTTAGATTGCAGATTGGGTTAGCGCTGGCCGCACAAGATTACTTGTGGCGTAGAGCCTTTGCGCCACCTGGCTCAGAGCGGAAGTCGAGACTACGTGGTTTTGGGGGGGGCTATTGGCGGTCAATTTATACGTATTCACCATGGCTCGGCACGTATCGTCGTCCCGTTCCGCGATAACGGTGTGATGACCTACGGAAGTTATAAATAATACAAAGGCAAACGTTCGGCCTATAGCTCCTGTACGGGTTGCGCTGAGCCGATAAAAGCCGACCCTCGCTGGATGGTAAAAGAGAGTGAAGTGGTTCACATGCAGGACGAAAAGGGACTTCGCAAGTGGTGTGCTCGATGCCATGTGATTTGCTCAAGATTCTGGAAGTTCTGATCATTCAGAGGTGCCGACTCATCCTTCTTTGAATTTAAAATTCTTGATGCTACTATCACTCAACCACTCCCGAATGTCCCACAGAGCATCCAAATCGTTGCTAGGCAGGGCAGTTTTCGTACCCTCATCAGCCCATGGCCACGTGCCGCCCATTCCTTCCAAGTCCTGTCCATCAGGGCAGCAGTTATCGAAATCGATAAGAACGGGGTTGTCGTCGTCATCCAACATGATATTGGCAGGTTTAATGTCATTATGAATCAGACCAAGTGAATGTAAATGTCGAATGCCACTTTCGACTCCAGATAGGAATCCTTCACGATCCTCAAGTGGATGCTTCGAATCCGCGTACCTGAAGGCGACCTTCCCATGGCTCCCAGGATTTATCCTCTCCTCCAAGGTGTCACGGTATTTGACAAAGCAAATTCCAACGATCCGACCATCACGGACTTGGCAACCGATATATTCTGCGACGTTTGGATGTGGATGGGTTCTAAGGGTTTCCAGAACTGCAACTTCTCTGAGAACTCTGTCACCTATCTCTGTCGGCTTGGATGGTGTGTAGGCACTCAGCCGTGGCCTCTTGATGAAGCAGCTCTCGGACAAGTCTTCAGGAGCTATCGTGAATTTTGGAGGGACCAGTGGACAGTAGGCTTCAGTAGGTATCAAGACAACGTCTGAGATATCCTCGAGTTTGAGGCTGAAGTCCCCAAGAATACGAGTTTGACAGATCCCACGATAGAATTTGTCCTCAAGCTTGTAAACAACTATCGTGTACTGGTACTCGTAAACCCCGTCCCCGTTGATATCATCATATAACTCCCCCCGATGGACTATTTCCATTTCGACGGATGCTGATCCCATAACTGAATTCGTGGGGGAGGGGGCGCGCAAAGGGCGGATTCGAATTCGAGAGGATACTCGAGAAAATCTCAAATGGAGAGAGAGCTGCTTGATGAAATGAAAGCCAAGAAATTGCGGGGCTGCGTCGCCTTGCACACATTGAGCAATTGCACGTCGCAAATTCCTGACCCAAATCGTAATCTGTCGAATAACTGAAAGCCTCGATCTTAAGTGTTGGAAGACAGCGTTCTTGCGGATCTAAAAGGGGGAGGACCCGCACGGAAAGTCGGCCAATTTTATCACCGCGCTAGAAGTTTGCAGCATGTGACCATCGATCACGTGGACGAATACGTTTTGTTTCCAAGTGAGCGTTAGCAAATCAGCTGAGCCAGAGCTCCGCCTGGACAGTCTGGCCCCTTGTGGCGCTGTCGACCGCTACACCTGAGATTGACGATGTTGAATGAAAGAGATCTTGAAAAGCATTTAATCCTCTTTGATCGGATTGCATCTGACGTTTTCCAGTTCGGAGGCAGTAACCATGAAGATTGGCGCAGCACGTGGCTAGCGAGCATGCGGCACGTTTTGGCCTTTGCAACCACCCAATCGAACGAAAAACACCATCTCCCTTGATGTGTAATTAAAAAACTCGCAATATTGAGGAAATATGGCGATCGGAGGAGCGAAAACTGGGCTAGTGGTTGGAATTGTGGGAACGGGTGCTTGGAGACGGAAGGAACGGGCCGTCTTTGACGTGGCTTCCTCAAGGCTGATCATGGCGGAAACACATCATGTGATAATATAAATTCTTCAAATAGCGCGTAAAATGAGTGTTAATTCTCCAACTACGAAGCCAATCCAAAATCCATCAGGTACCATCAATAAAACCATTAGATGCACTAGGCTAAAAAAATTCATGTCTCCATTCCCTTAAATCGCATGTCCCATATCTCGAGCAGAGTAGGAATGCCTTTGGATCTTTGAGTCACCATCAGCTATTTGTACATCGACTGCAATCACTGTCATATACTTACATGACCCTCACGTCGTAGGTTTAACATAAGATCCTGAGTGGATGCAAGTCGTGGAGCCGCAATCCGATGTCTTCTGGCGACCCTCCGCTGTCGGGCCGAATATGCAATTATTCACAGGCGTAGATAAGTCGAAAGCGTCACGACGGTCGCACATCCTACAGTACAGTTACTTTCTGAATATTAGATAAGGGGAAGAATAGGGCACACTTGATTGAGTGATTGTGTTCTTGAGTAGAAAACGCTCTTTCGACAATAGGGATATATTTGAGGAATATAATATTATTCGAAGACTCGGGAACTTAGTGGAATTTGATGGATCTCTTGGTCTTATATAGCCTGCTCTGCGCGGCTCTGCACATTGAATATGCAGTAGGCAGCAGGTCGCCGTAATATGACTCATTTGCTTCTCTCTGAATCAACTCTCGCCGTTGGGCTAGGCCGGGGAGACCAATAAATAGCACGCACGATGCAGCCCATACTGTATTACCCACAGAATTGATAAGTAGATGTACCGTACATCTTTGCATTCGACCGAATTTTCATGCTTGCGATGGTACTAAATGGTTTTGGGTAATCGTTTGGTGGGTAAACGAGCGCCGCGTCCCTCTTAGATTGCAGATTGGGTTAGCACTGACCTTTGTGCCACCTGATAAGAACGGAAAGTTGCCCAGGGCCGAAATATTACTGTACGAAGTATAACTCTCGGTTTCAGTGGGGTTCGTCGGGCCACTTAGCTCTGTTACGTCATCCTCCGCTGTTCTCACCAAAGGCGGGTATAAGGAAAGCTATGCCTCATCAACCTTATCTTTCAAACTTTTGTCACACGCCACGGAACCATGTCGTATTACTTTACGCTGTTCTGCTAGCCTGTTTAGTGAAGTCCCGATTTTACTCGATATCCTTATCGTCACGCCACGTTACGCCACGCCACAGACCACCACGCCACCACGAGCTACCACGCCACAATCTCCAGTGGTGTGCGAAGTTAAATAAGGTTCGAAGCCTTTGCATCTGCAAACATGTCAACGAAATTCAACATGCAGAATCAGTTTGACTACGCTATTGTTGGTGGAGGTTGCATAGGCGTCTCAATCGCTCTCGCGTTGCAGAGAGAGTGGCCAAATGCAAAAATCATTCTCTTCGAGGGCTCTGAGACGAAGACAGCATCGAAAGACACCAGCAAAATTATCCGTACCCCCTATATGGACGAAGAATACGTATCGTTAGCTGAAGAGGCGAAGGAAAAATGGGAGACCAAGCTCCCTTACCGTAATTTTTACCGCAAGACTGGGTGGATCCAAGTGGTTCGAGGAGATACCTACAAACCTTTCTTTAAGTACCCCGAAGAGCGGTCGATCAAGGTGGGGGATCTGACAGATATGGTTCGTTCGCGGGATCCGCCTCAGTTAGGCGCTGGGGAGGAATTGTGGCTCATGGAGGATATTGGAGTAGCCGACTCGGCCCTTGTCTTAGAAGCAGTAGCCATGGAAGCGGCGGACCAAGGCGTGATACGCCAACGAAAAGATGTCTCCAAGCTTCTTATTACGGATGGTGTCTGTCACGGCGTCGAGTGCGTTGGCGGAATAAGCATCACGGCGAAAACGACGATTGTAGCCACAGGTCCTTGGACTCCAGCACTCCTCGAAAGCTCGAGAATTCAACTTCCGTATGATTTTCAGGATGGTTTCTTCGGTGTTACTGCCATCGGCGTTGCGACCCTCCCTCTCGACGAAGATGAATATGAAAGATTCAAGTCAATGCCGATACTGGTCACGGAGCAGGGTATGTTTAAGTCATTAATCTAATTTAAACATCTGACGTGCCATAGGAGAAGTGATGCCTCCAGCTACTCAGCAAAAGGCACTTCGGATTACCAGCACAGGCACCTTTACTATTACTCACCCTGATGAGCTTAAATCCATGGCTTCCACTGAGAGAATCAAAACAAATCGCGCTGTGCTAGAGAAGATGATGCCAGAGATGAAAGGGAGGCCGTTGAATTACTCGCTATGCCCGTGAGTAACAGTGTGTAGTAGCCATAATGGAATACTTACGTCTATTAGTGAACTTCTAACCCCTAAACAACATCCTCTTCTAGATCAGGTGCCAGGAGTTCAAGGGCTGCACCTCGCTGTAGGTGGATCATATCATTCGTTCAAGTTTTTGCCGGTGTTTGGAAATATTGTAGTGGCTTACCTTCGGGGTATACGGAGCGGGGTATCGAAAAGATGGGGCTGGAATAGAACTGAAGAAAAGACATCTGTCCATAGTGAGATATTGCCGAAAGCTCTAGTTTGAGTACGAGCTCTACAAAATTAAGCAAGACATATTACGACTTTCATCTTTGGATCAACATATTCTGCCATTCTTTCCCACCATCGAGGTTCTTGACTCTGCGTATTTAGACTCTTCCATTCCTTAGCCTGCCAATCCCGTATCCATCTAACGAGAGTGCATAGATCGTCGACATTCTCAAATATATTAGCAGCAACTAAACTCTTATTCGAGTGAAAACTTACAGACTTGTTCTCTCCTGCAATACGATCCAGGGTGTTGATGAGTTTAGTATAATCCTCCAATCCTTGCACGCAGACACAGGCAATCCAAAAACACCAAGCCGGATGAATGCTACTGTACAATGGACCTTCCGTTGGCAATTCATAAAGCCGAGGGATAAGTGAAGCGCAGGCTTGCTTGACGATAGGATGCTCTGGGCCGTAGCTTCGAACCATTAGGCGAAGAGTCTCCAAAAAGAATTATGACGGTAGGGAACCATACCCAAAAAGCCGAACAAGGCAGTATACTCGCGTAGCCAATCTATACGTTTCCGCAGTGTTCAATGCAACGAGTGTCGGCATATCATCTTCTGTTTGGTCCACCCACTGAGGGGATTCCTCAATTTGTCGCAGAAGTAGTTCAGCGTTCCGTGCATTAGGGTGCTTAAGATATTAGTAAACAGCCTCTTGGCTTTGGGGCACATACCTTCGCTTCCTGTGTGATTGAGTAGATGAAGTAAAGTATCATCCGTGACAGTCCCAAAGTACTGTTCACTTTGGTTAGTTGCTCTGCTTCACCTAATCGTATCCAACTGTAGTCAAAGTGTTGGAAAGCACGCTTCCCGTTCAACGGAAGAGCCGTCATTGCCAATATGGCAACACTTGCCATGGCCAAGTTCGCTTCGACATCCGCTCCAGCTGGGTCCTGCATTGGATAGAGATACTTCGTCCAACAGCAAGGATGCAACGACGGGTTGAGGGTTGCTTGGTGGAGAAGAAGCGCTGCAGCAACAGCTGTGGAAGGGCCTACGTCTCCTCTCATAATTGCATATCGGACTTCCTCCGCAGTTGCCGCAATGTATTTACATTCGGCATATTCCATCTGCTTCCTCTCGACACTCCCCTCAGGAAAGTATTCTTTGTAGTAAGAAGCAGAAAGACCAAGGAGTGGGTTGATTGTGCGGCCGTTGCTATGTAGAGTCCGTGGGAAGTCGTTGAAGTATGCATTGTGTTTGAGAACTGTCCGACCACTACAAAGGGGATTCAGGTCTGGAACTTGTCAGCCCCGGCTCAGAGTAAAAGCATCTACTTACAGAAGTCAAAAAGCATATCTTGGATACGGTCTCCGAAATATCGCACTTGGACTGCGTCTGGCCATTTTGTTTTGATTAGACCATTCGCGGCTAGCCTTGGTAGTGCTCTTGGGTCAAGCGTTTTACTTGATGGCGTGTTATCTACTCGCTCGTGACTGAGCATCGATCGTCCAGGTCTATCTTTGTCGGTATGGCCAGTAACTGGTGCAAGCGAGGGGTTGGCGGCGGATCCAATTTGGGATTGCTGGCCAGGTTGAAAAGGGATAAGGCTTCGAAAATGTACGCAGAGGGTTTGTAGGATTTTGTCGCTCAGATCATTCCAGCCTTCTTTCTCGCATTTATCAACAATGCCAAGGTCGTGAAGGAACCGGATCACCTTGGCAAACGTGTCCCCTTTGACTGGTACGTACTGCTCCCAGCTTTCCAAAGACTTAGATATCTTCCCAACAAGTAGAAAGTAGAACTTACACAAGGTCGCTAGGTTTCTCAGGGAAAAGAATTATGCATCCAGAACATAAGGCCTGCATTAATCCACCGTATCTTCGACCGACTCTTATCCAGCCCATCACTTTCTTCCGAACAGTATCAGGGTCATACGTACCTGATTCACAAATTACAGCAACAACGATGGCGACGCCGCCACTTTCAGCCCTAGAACATCGCCGCTTTGTAGCCTCCAGCTCTGAAATAAGATCACAATATAGAGTTGTCAGGAATCTCCATAAAACGCGGTTAAGTTTGCGACGTGTTTCTATATTACACGTGTATTCGTAATGATCCGCCGGAGACTGAATTCGTAAAAGACTATAATAGTTCTGTTTGAGTGCCTGTGCAACACTCTCAGGGACGCCGATGTCTTTGGATTCGATTGACCACAATGAACCGAGTTTGGATGTTCGGGAATTCCTGTCCTTAGGCGATGAATTCTCGCCCCGTGGTGGCGAGTTAGGCTCGAATCCTGAATCATCGTCATCGGATGGTGTATTCTCCCATGAGGCTACAATTTCAGCACGGTTGTTGTTCCTCTCCGACAGCCTCGGGAGATCCCGTTGCGCTCCTCAATATACTACGCGCAGTTAGCCTCCAGAGTTCTCCCAATAAGCTGGGCGAAGTCACCTTGTCGTCGGTAAGCAATTCCTCCAAGGTACAATGCTCCAACTGGGAGCGAATGTCCTCGCTAACTTGTTGATCCATTGCAAAGGCGAAGAGATGGATCAGGCTGGAGTCTGCCTTGGATCTGTGAACAAAGAATCTCTTGTCTTAGACGCGGAACCTCAAGGCAACAGGCTTGGAGCCCGCAAAAAATGACAAATCGACCACCAATAGCCCCCGCGAAGCCACGTAGTTCAAGCCCTGGGCCAGCACATGTAGCATACTTCCGCCGTTGTCCGGTGGCGCAAAGTGCGCTAACCCAATCTGCTATCTAAGAGGGACGCAGTGACGCGGGGAAGCGGGGACGTGGGGACGCAAAAGACCACCGCGTCCCTCTTAGATTGCAGATTTGGTTAGCGTGGACCCCACGTTGGCTATCAACACGGCTCGGCACGCGTCGTGTGAAAGAAAGTCAGCCCAGCTAATTTTGCCAATGCTCATTTGGGAACAATCCCGTAATCGCCCTTGGAGCGTAGCAAACGGTGATAAAATTGGCCGACCTTTTCCGTGCGAGGATGGGATGGTTCGGTCGAAAGAGAAGGAAGGATATGGGAAGGAGAAATGTGAGAGTAGTCCTCTTTGTTGCACATCGTAAATTCTTCACCGAAATCGTAACCTGTCGAATAGCTGAAAGCCTCGATCTCAAAGTGGTTGGAAGACATCACAAATAGACCAAACGGATGTTCTAACAGCAGGTGGGTTTATGGCAGTTGAGGGGTGGGCGGCGTTGCACCTCGTGACGCATGCTGCTGAAAGAGATTTTGTGGTAGATGCAATTGGCCAACGTCCCACTCAATTAGGCAGATTTCATTTACAAGATCATGTGATCGAGCCTGGTCACGTCATCAATTAACGACATAAGGGAACACCTCCCATCACCAAACTTTCAAAATTTGTCACACGCTATGGCAGCCATAGTTCGCAACGAGGACCACTTCGATTATGCGATTGTTGGGGGAGGATGCTTCGGCGCTTCAACTGCTCTCGCTTTGATACGAGAGTCGCCAGATGCACGAATTGTTTGGTTCGAGGGTACCCATACGCATACCGCTTCGCAAGACGAGAGCAAGATCATCCGCGCAGCTTATGAAGACGAAGATTATGTTGCCTTTGTCGAGAAAACGTTAGAAATCTGGCAAACAGACCCCCTCTATGGAAAGCACTATCACCAGACTGGGTGGATTCAAGTGGTCGGCGAAGGCAGTCACGCAAATACAATAAAAGGCCCAAGCGATAGGATGATATCAGTTGAGGAGATGAAGCATATGGTAGGGTCCCAGGACAAACCAAAGCTTGACTCTGGTGAGGAATTGCGGTTTAACGAGAATATTGGTTACGCCGATTTCGACTTGGCTGTGGAAGCAGTAGCCAAAGAAGCATCAATGCTGGGTGTAAGGAGAGAGAAGAAAGATGTTACAAGGCTGATCGCTGACGGAGGGGTATGCCGGGGAGTTGAAGCAGGCGATTATAGTATTGTAGTGAAGAAGGAGACCGTCGTAGCCGCTGGCCCTTGGACTCCTAGACTTCTCGAAAGGTCGAAAGTTGAGTTTCCCTCCGACTTCTTCACCGTTGCTGCCGTGGGAGTAGCCACAATGCCTCTTCGAGAGAAGGAATTCGACGAATTGAAATCTATGCCAATTCTCGTTACCGAGGGGGGTGCGTTCAATTCCCTCGACCTGATCCTATTTCGGCTAATCCATGACTAGGAGAAGTCATACCATCGAGGAAGCATAAGGTCTTGAAAATGACCATAACGAATACTTTCCGCATTCAACACCCCGACGAGCTTAAAGATTTGGAATCTTTTGATGTTGGGAAGAATCGGGCTGTGCTTGAGAAAATGCTCCCACAATTTGCTGGGAGGCAGCTAAACTGGTGGATCTGTCCGTACGTGATACGAGTCCTGCGTCAATGAGCAACCCTGACAATTAAAGTAGAGATCTTATGACTCCTTACCAACATCCACTCGTGGACCGGGTACCTGGAATTCTACGACTTACTCTTGCAGTAGGCGGCAGTTATCATTGTGGCAAACTTTTGCCGAAAATTGGAGATATGGTGGTTCGGCGCCATCGTGGAGAGACCGGCTTGGACACGTTAGAAGGCCGACTCTTGGAGAGATGGGGTTGGGACAGATCGACAGAGAAAGTAGCAGTACACAGGAGCGTGATTCCAAAAGACAACTAGAACAGCTACGTAACACAAATCAACTTCCCTCCCATCTTCAAGTCGAGATATTCCGTCATTTCCTCCCACCATCCCGCACTTAAATCCCTCTCATTCTTCCATTCCCAGATCCAGCTAACAAGCGTAAATAAATCCAACACGTTCTATAATATTAGTAAAATTCTGCATCTAAAGCTGTCATAAAAATCTTACCGACTTATTTACTCCGCCGACATACTTCAATATCTCGCACATATTCTCATATTCCACCAAGTTATCGGTGCTTATGCAAGCTATCAAGAAGCACCAAGCAGGGTGAAGACCAGAATATCCATCTCCGTCCGCTGGTAATTCGCAGAGTCCACGTGTGACCCTGTAACAAATCGATCTGACATGGGGATGGCTTGGAGCGTACCTATTGCCATAAGACGGGGAATCTGATAAGTTGAGCAGGAGCATTACCCATACAGCCGAAGTAAGGCGTAGAGCTGAGTTATTAACTTGTACATCTCCGCTGTTGCCAGGGCTATGTGCGTCGCCATCGGCTCTTCTGTAACGTCCACCCACTGCGGAGATTCTGCCATCTGTTCCAGAAGATTTTCATGATACCATGCGGCGGGGGACTAGGGATGTTAGTTAAGTCTTACTGTTTGGTAGTGCTTACCTTCGATGCCACTCTAATTAAATACTGAAAATACACCATCTTGCGTGACGTCCCCACAATGCCATGTACTTTTGTCAAGTACTCCTCCTCGCCACATCCAACCCCGCTGTAGTCGTAAGTCTGAAATTTATACTTATCGGTCAAAGGCAAAATAGCCATTAACCATATTGCATGCGCAGCGATGACTACGGATGCTTGAGGCTTAAAGTCTCGTATCTGATATAAATATTCAGTCCAGTGTTTCTCATGCTTTTCCGGGAAAATTATTGCGTGGTGGATCATTAGCATCATAAACGCATCTGGAACGTTTTGATGAATTAGAGCCATAGCTTGTACAAGAGATATACTCTCCAATTGTTTCAGCTTCTCCTTTTGCACACTTCCCTCCAAGAAGTACGCCTTTTGGTAAGAGCAGGTAAGAGCAATTGCGATGACATTCATAGCCCTGTTGGAATCTACAAGCGGCATGACCTCGTAGATGTAAGGATTGTCTTTGAGAAGTGTTCGACCGGCACAAAGGGAGCGCACATTTGCAAAAATCGTTAATTATATGCTGGACACAGATGTCAAATTGCTTACAAAATTCACGGACATTCAACCCTAGATTTGACTTTACTTTGATAAGGCCATTCTTGGTCAACCCAGCAACTGGTGCAACCGAGGAGTTCGCAGTCCATTCAATTCGAGATTGCTGGCCTGGCTGAAATTGGAAAGGGATAAGGCTTTGAAAAGGGACCCGGAGCGTTTGTAGGACCTTGTTGCTCAGATCATTCCAGCCTTCTTCTTTGCACTTATCGACAATACCAAGGCCTTGAAGATGCTGGATGGCCTTGTCGAAGCCCTCCCCTTTGATAGGCACATACTGCTCCCAGCTTTTAATAGACTTAGAAATTCTCCTCAACAGCAAGCAGTAGGACTTACACAAGGTCGCTAATCTTCTCAGGAAACAGGATTAAACATCCAGGACATAGGGCCGCCATAAATCCACGGTATCTTCGACCGACCTTCACCCAATTCTTTACTTTGGTCCGAACGGTATCAGGGTCATGCTTCCCTGATTTGCAAATTACAGTAACGGCGAAGGCGACGCCACCATTTTCAGTTGTAGAACATCGCTGCTTTGTAGCGTCGAGCTCTGAGATGAGGTCATAGTAGAAAGTTGTCAGAAATCTCCATAAGATCCGGTCAAGTGTACGACGTGTTTCTACACTACACGTGTAGTCGTAGTGATCCGCCGGGGACTCAAGGTCGACACCATTTTTGGACCAGTGCTGTAAGAGATTACAATGGTTTTGTCTGAGTGCGTCTGCAATACTCTTAGGGATGGTGATGTCTTCGGATTTGATTGACCATAATGACCCGAGTTTGGATGTTCGGGAGTTTCTGTCCTTGGGCGGTGAATTCCCGTCTTTGGGCGGTGGATCGGGTTTAGACGGTAAATCACTGTCTCTGGATGGTGTTTTCTCCCATAATGCTAAAATTTTAGCAAGGTTGTTTTGCGATCTCTTGGGCAGCTTTGGGAGATGCTGTTGAAGCTCTGCAATATACTACAGGCGGTTAACCTGCGGGGCTCTCCCAACAGCTGAACGAAATCACCTTGTCGTCAGTAAGCAATTCCTCCAAAGTGCAATACTCCAACCGGGAGTGTATTTCCTTGCTAACTTCTATACCCATTGCGGATTGCGGAG
This sequence comes from Ploettnerulaceae sp. D365, assembly GCA_003988805.1. NCBI lineage: Eukaryota > Fungi > Ascomycota > Leotiomycetes > Helotiales > Ploettnerulaceae > Ploettnerulaceae sp. D365. Next base: position 33,270 of record QYAL01000165.1, read on the forward strand.
GTGGAAGAGATGGATCAGGCTGGAGTCTGCCTTGGATTTGCGAACTACCTTTGCGAAGCCACGTAGATTAAGGCTCTGGGCTGGCACGTGCCAGACATAGCACTTTCTGCGGCCTCCCGTCGATTGTGCCCCATTCGTGCGATAAGCCCGTACTCGGTCACAAAATTTGGATGTGTGAGACCCAGCTTTGGGCGTCCACGCTAACCCAGTCTGCAATCTAAGAGGGATGCGCCCCTCTTAGATTCTGAATGGGGTTAACACTGGGCGCATAAGATCATACCAAGGAGCTCTTTGCGCCGCTCGGAAAGTAAAGTTTCACAAACTCGACTTCCAGTTAATTCGAAAAATGATTGAGGTCCTGCGCAAATGGATGCCTGTAATTTCAATTTCCCCCCGAACGCCTCTCGCCTCAACCCTGTCGGCGTTAGGTCTTCATGCTTTCACGTCGATATTGAGCCATTACAACAAATACTTGTTGAGGTCACGTCCATCTGAGGTGGGTGTTGGATATCTATTTTCGCTGTGGGCGATCGCTTACTCCTATGCAAAATCAGCAATGTCTCTCGCTTCAACTTCTTCGACGAGCCGAATCGGTAGTCGATGGCATTTCTTGCTACGTGTTATCTGACGACCTCATTCTTCGGTCCACTTGCAGACGGGCTATTTGAGGTAGCCCAATTTGTGCGATATGCTGTGCTTCTGATGGCTTTCATGTCGAGTGAGGAGGAAGTCAACAACTGATTTGGAACGTGTGCTGTGGCCTTGTTTTGCTGATATGCTGTTTTGTGGGACAGAGGTGATGGCGCGACGAGGGGACGATGTCAAGATAGTACATTCCTCGAGCATCTATCCGTACATCAATCGCAACGCGTGGGACAATCTTGATGGCCAGTGCGTTATGCGGCAAGCGCGGGCCAGAAGGGAGTGAATAGATCTGAAATCTTGGGACTCCTGGGCGTTTCTGCTTAGCACTTCAGAGCAATGCATATCTTCCACATGCGACATCAATAGCAAGAGTATTCTTCAAGCCTAATCCGTTTTGGGAGACCAACGCCGTGGACACTGGATGCTCGTGTCCATCGATGGATAAAGGATGGATCTCGAGTCACCGGAGATGGCAAAAGTTTTTCCTTTAACTTCTTTCTTTGCACAAAAGGGCCACGCATCGTTATTGCCAAGGCGAACTTGTCATGAGCGTATAGTGAACATAAAGTATTGCATTTGCAGAGATTGCGGAATCGGTTACGAGGACGTTCAAATCAAACTAGAAATACTAAAAACCAAGATCCCATATCAACAATGTAGCCTAGACACAGGTGCCCATCTCACTCCAGGGCTGTTCCCACTCTCTTGCGGCTAGGGTTCCTCCCTTTGAGGCCAAAACATGCACTGTGGCCATGATATTCTTGATCTAAGTTAACTGTTAACTAAGGCGAATATGAATATGCTTTAGATGGCCCTTACCTAGGTTGCTCCTCGAAGAAGCTCCTCCGTAGACGGGTCTGTGAGCTTATTCGATCCACTGACGGTGTACTGAAGATGCTCGGCAATAGATGGGTCTGTTTCAAGCTGAGCCTCTTCAGGTTTGTCATCACCTTTGGACGACTTTGGCTCGGATGATGACTGATTCGGGCTACTTGGTGGTGTGGTTTCTGTTGGAGCCATTGTTAAAGCGGAGGTTTGGCGGATGACTCTGATGGGATAAGATATATACAGAAGTCTGAGGAAGCTTGAAGAATTTCGATGAGTGAGAAGGCGAATGATCAAATTTGAAGGGAATTCGCACTTTTATGTGCATTCTTCACTAGGAGGTCGTATATATTTTTCCTGCAACAAACAGCGCATCGGCTCCACATTCAACCATCTTATTCGAATATTATAGCTAGCGGATCTAGGCTAGTGTAGAGAAACCCCAAGGGAAGGCACAAGGGAGTAAGAATCAATATACTTTTCACACATATTCAAGACGAACTCTTGTATGAAAACGTTAGGATACTCAATTGTTCACATTGCAGCATGCTTCCGCTCTGATCAAGTGGCGCAAAGTGCTCCATGCCACATAGGTGATCGGTCGTCCCCGCTTCCTTGCGTCCCCGCGTCCCTCTTAGGTTCGCAGATTGGGTTAGCGTGGACGCCACGCTGAGAGTGTCATGCATAAAATTTTGTGCGTAGTTTTGGGCCACACAGGGCCAGCCAATTGGGAACATACAGGACAATACAAAACAACTTCTTTCTTGAGCAACGCCATTGTACAATCATTTGCCTTCCAGGTTTATTAAAGCTGAGTGCATGTGAATGGGACTGATGGCACTTCTTGTGCAACATTGCTCGAGCATCTATGTCTCTGAGTTTTGATTCATTGGCTCACAATGGTGATTTCCTGGGACATTACACAGCCTGTAGACTAAACGTTCAACCATGCCCTACAATCCACCACACATCTCCAGTTCAGACTATCTATTTTTTCCGTGGTTCACCTTATAATCTGATTCAGGGGGCCAGTGCACTGTGCATCAAACGTGGCTCTGCTATATGCTTCGGGATGAGGATATTGCGTAAAAACCAGTGCTCGATAGGATGCTCCAGGTTGCATAGCACTATCATGCAGGATCATGTTGTGAACGCGTGGGACCATCTTGATAGCCAGTGCATCATGCGGGGCAGGCCAGAAAAGGGATGATAGATCTGAAGACTTGGGACTCTGGGCGCTTCCGCTCAGCCAATATCAGAACACCGTCCTTCACACTCCTCTAGAGCAGTGCATATCTTTCCACATCAGAATCAATTGCAAGAGCATTCTTCAGGCCTAATCCGTTTTGGGAGACCAGCGCCGTACACATGAAGCAGGTTTCCTGCACTGGCATCTTCATCAGGAATCGTGGGGTCCCCAGTCTTCGCCACTTGACAACAAAGTGCTTTTGATTCTGATCGATAGGAGCCAGATGGATATCTTCGATTGAATAAGACGGTTGAATGAGGAGCCGACACATACTTTGTTGTATATGCATCCTCGTAGCAAGAGAACGCACATAAGGGTGCGAATTTCCACGCAAATTTGATCATTTGCCTTCTCATTCCTCCCAATTCTTCAAGCATCTTCTGAAGCTTCACAGCTCTGTACATATCTTGTCTGTCACACACACCAAAGCTATCTACACTACAATGGCTCTACAACACTTCCAACAATAGCAGAATCCAGGAAGAATAGTTCCCTACCAATTCAACCATTCTCAGATGCTCAAGCCTCGATCCTGGACTTCTTGTTCCCAGGCTTCACCCGCGTGTCTGCCGCTGTCCAAGGTTATCTCACCATCGACTTGAACGTCTACGTTCCTCTGCTGTGTTTCTTTGGGTTGATTGCGTTTGGTTGCGGACGTATTTGCAAGTACTTGTGGGGACTGCTTGAGACTTATTGTAGTAAGAACCCCCTTCTATTCGAAAAAGAGAACCCACTTTCTGACAATGAGTAGCTTCAACTATCCATGTCCGACATTACGGTGATGCATATGATATGCTCATGTTGTGGATATGTTCTCAGAAATTCGCCCAAAACGCTCGCTCCTCCATCGCCACCACCGACCTAGGCTCGTCATTGAACCGCTCGAGAAGTGATCGTTCAAATGGCGGAGATGCGAATAAAAAGTCTCTCTATTACACGCCCTGGAATGGACGCTTTTTATGGCGGTATAAAGGCCGTCTGCTTGTGTTCCGTCGTCAATATCAAGCTGGAGAATACAGCAGTCGAGAAGATGTGTCCATTTCCTGCTTTGGAAAATCACCGCAGATTCTTAAGGAACTGCTCGACGAGTGTTGTACGGAGTATGCAAAACTTCTTCAGGGTAAAACCTGTATCTATGAGCCGCATCAAGATGGTAGCTGGGCAAGGTCTGCAGTGTCTAAAGTAAGACGCATCTCGACCGTTATCATTGAGGAGAGGAGGAAAGAGGAGCTCCTTGGAGATATTACAGAGTTCCTCAACCCAGAATCTCAACAATGGTATTCCGATCGCGACATTCCATATCGACGGGGTTACTTGTTATACGGACCTCCTGGAACTGGAAAATCGAGTTTGAGCTCGGCTATCGCTGGTCGTTTTGGTTTGAACATCTATGTCCTTAACCTTTCTAGCATCACCGAAGCTAGCCTAAAAGGCTTATTCGACAAACTTCCAAGTCGCGGCATTATTCTTTTGGAAGACATTGACGCCGTCAGTTCGAATCGAGACACTGAAGTGGAGGACTCTCGCCAGATCACGACCAGCTCTCCCTCCCCAATGAGTAAATCTGGCGGTGGAAAGGTGTCTTTATCCTATCTCTTGAACCTCATCGATGGTGTAGGGTCACAAGAAGGCCGGATCCTGATCATGACTACCAATCACATCACCCGCCTCGATGAAGCACTCATACGACCTGGCCGTGTGGACAAGAGGGTCGAGCTCGGACTCGCTGACAATAAAATGACGGCTGACCTCTTCTCTCTCGTATTCAAGCCCGTACAAGGCGATGTCGCTCCTGCAGAGGACGCTCAACCAGGAGACAATGCCAAGGTCCATGAAGCCACAGTGAGTCAGAGAGAAGAGGCCGAGAGAGTTGAGCGGTTGGCAACAGGGTTTGCTGCCAAGGTGCCGGAGTTGAAATTCAGCCCAGCGGAAATTTTCTCGTTTCTTCTGGAACACAGGAAATCACCGGAGGGAGCCATTGACAATGTGGAGCAACTCATCTCGAAGCCCATTGAAGCAAAGTCGAAGCCGCCAAGGATATCCGAAGATGCCAAGCCTGAAGATACTCAGCCTGAGATAGCCCGAGATTCCAAGTTAGTACGCCTCTAACGGAGCGTAAATCAAACTTTGCTAACGGTCTATTTAAGGTGGGATGAGGAATCTTCAGCGACGGAGGTCCCAACCGAGATGGTTCAAAACCCCTTGGCCTTAGGACAGCCAACCGCCCCACCGAGCAGCCCGATTCTATTACCATCCAAGGGTTTTGTCACATTGAGCGATGCCCAAGAGTTGGTCAAAGCTGTCATGGACATGCAGATGGCCTCTGCACACGCCCCGAAGTGCACCTGCTCTCATACGCCTCCTGAGGATCCTTTAGAGGCGGCTTCGATCGACCTCTGTACTCCCTGTCATACGTTTCCGACAAACCAACCATCACCACAGATTGTGACTACTGAGCATGTCCAACAGTTCTTTGACATTCTCAAGTCTCTCAGTACCAAGCAGGGGCCGCCTCCTCCGCCCGCCGCTGCAGACAAAGTTGAATCCGAGGAACCAAAAGCGCGAGCTTCGACGCTGGAATTCAAGAAGGTCAACGAAGTGTATGTATATGCCGGACTGCAATCTAACCTTGCCAGAGCTAATACCATACAGCTGGGACAAAAAGGAATACAAGTATAAAGTCGTGGAATCATTGACACCACCTGATAAAGTGAATGAACTTGATCACTACATCTTTGTAGTTCGCACACGCATTGGTGGGTATCCTGGCCTCCATCCCAACCTCCGCTCCTAACAGCAGCCTAGATAAAGAGACCAAGAATCAGATCCAATATATAGATATCAAATCTCCGGGCTTGCGGGACATCCTCCGGAAGGTTCTGCAAGATGTCCAGGGGATCTGCCTCCATGAAGAGAAGCCTTCGGTAAGTCTAGAGCCCTGCAAGCACTCAAATACCAGAGCGTCTACTAACTAAGCACCAGGTGGAGCAAAGCCTACTCTACCATTACCTGTCCGATCTGGAGGAGTGCCGTCAAGACCCTAGCGCAGCCCTCGATCCTTCTACCCTAGAGCATCTGGGTTTGCTGCTTGATTTTATCAGGACAGCTTACGCTTCGACAATCGAGTGCCTTGGCCCACTTCTCGAGAAGCATCAAATCACGTACGACCTTCTGTGGACGCTTTTCAAGCCGAATACTCTGGCGTACACCAAATGTTTTGGCACTGGCCAGCCGAGATGCGTCAGGTACGAATTTGGGGAAGAGAAAAAAACAAAGGATGGGGTAGAATACTTCCACGTCAAGGCTCGCTATCTGGATTTCGACGGGAAGATATTTGGGGAGACCTTAAGTGAGCATGCTATTGAGAAATTCCGTGGGGCAAAACAGATCACTGCTCTAGAGGTGTTCCCGCTCAAATACCACTCAGGCGAAAAGCATGTGAGGGCCAAGCTCTCCGAATACGGTCGGAAACTTCTGTCCATGATGGACATCCACCTCTGCGAGTATAAAGGCAAGGCATTCTACATCGAGAGAGGACGGGTTGTCGAAATTTTCGTTGAAAGCCGAGTCGTGGTCGACGCGGCTTATTTTCGAGAAGAGAACCCGAACTACACCAGACCGAGCATCAAGGAATCCAATGGGGGCCCACCACCACCACCATCTAGCTGGACCATTATCGATCTTGACGAAATTGATGAAGAGGGGCCGTCCCCGGCTAAGGGCAATGGAATGGATCCATCAGAAGTGAAGGGAGACGACCTACTCATTTGCAGTCCAACCGTTCCTGGGTTTAGCTTAGGCAACAGTAGATGGGGTGAGTTGATCCTTTTCTGCTGTAGCAGCAACTTCCCCTCGGCTAATATATCAATATAGTGGAGTTGGCTGTCGCCGACATCAAAGAGATTGACTGGCAACAAGCTGCGTTGGATGACCTTCACATTCCCGCAAAGAAGAAGAAGGCCGCGCGAGCTCTTTCCGAGGCCCATGTCAAGAGGGCGTCGACCAATGCCTTTGACGATGTTGTAAAAGGAAAAGGGCAAGGGTTCAACGTGCTCTTGCAGTAAGGTGTCTAGTCTCCGTTTGCGTCGTGCTCCTGCTGACATGTTGTATTAGCGGGCCGCCAGGTGTGGGGAAGACCTTGACGGCTGAGTTGCTCGCCGAACATCTTCAGAGGCCACTCATGCAAGTCTCCGCTGGTGAGCTCGGTACAACGGCAGAGGCCGTCGAACAGCGACTGCCTCGTATCTTCAAGCGCGCTGCTCGATGGAAGGCGGTCCTCCTGCTAGATGAGGCGGATGTACTTCTTGAGCAGCGTTCAGCCCAAGATATCCATCGAAATGCGCTCGTCTGCGTATTCCTGCGGACCCTGGAATACTACCAAGGGATAATGTTCCTCACCACTAACCGGGTAGGGCAGATCGATGACGCCATCGCCAGTAGGATCCACTTCAAACTGAAGTATGGTAAGTTAAACCTAGAGCAGAGGACCAATATCTGGCGACGCTTTCTAGAAAAGGCAGCTACGCCTCAGGGAGGGCCAATTTACAGCCGGGACGCCTTCGATGATTGGGTACGGAAGGAGCGCAATGGTCGCGAGGTAGGTCCGTCCTTCACGTGTTCGAGAAGCAAACTGATCAACGGTGTCGTTTCAGATCAAAAACCTGGTGTCAACGGCTCACGCTCTGGCCATTCAAGAGGGATGCCAGGTTACCATGTCCCATCTTGAAGTGGCTATTGGCGCATGCGAGGATTTCGAATGCGATTTCAAGGGCGCGGGGCCGAAGGAAGCTATGAACGGTTATTTCTAGCCGAGTCCGCGGGTTCCGAATCCATGCCGTCCTTCAAGAATGAACGAAGTTAGAGGGTCGGGCTGGATCGTACATATGAGCTTTGGTTCTGATTCTTTGGGTCTCTATGTGTCTATACGCGCCTTGTTATATAAGGTTGTCATTAATGTCCATATGTCTATGCGCTCCCCGTTGCTCAGGCTTTCGCGACTAAGGAGGGGTGCAAGATAGAATTTCCACACGCAAAGAAGGCTGTGAAGGCGAATGACAAGTTTTTCTGGGAGTTTTATGGAAAGGATTTTGTTGATACTAATTATTAAGTTAGCCGTGTTCTAAGGGGAAGGTGGTGTAGTGTTTGAAATGGACTCGGGAAACTCTACTAGATTGTAAATATGGGTTATCTTTTACTTCTCTAGACTCTGAGTTTGTGATATTTCGGCTGGGGAGGACGTGCGTGAGGAGTGCATCCAATCAATTTTCTGCTTTTATAAGACTGCAAGCCGCGTAGGCGCAATGTTGACCCGTACGTGATTCCCAACGTTGTGGGGGTCTCTCTTCCCATTATATATAGGAGCCTTCACCTCCCTGAGCTTGTTTTCAAACAACAGTTCTACCTCTGTCCTAGTTCCTAGCTGACTGCTCTTCAATTACCCTGACAGCCCACGGCGTTAACGTCGGCAAACCAACTCATGATGGCTAATCAGCTACTCTTGGCCACTGGACCTCAGGAGAAACTTATCTTTATCATTCTATTGTATGTAACGGCCAACTTATTATTGTTGAAGGAAGCTCACCCTTCTAATAGTTTCCGCTATACAAGAGCTACAGTCTACATCATCGGTTGTTGGACGTTTAACCTCCTCTCCGGCCCCCTAGTCATCCTTAAGACTGAAACCGCTACTCAAATCAGCATCTTATCCTTATTACCACATGCCATCCCATTTCTACTTTTATTTGGGATCAGCATGCTCTCCGAGAGGGTTGACGACTCTGCTCTGATCTGGTTCACTGCGCTGGTTGCATGGCGCTACTTTCGACTCTTCGTCAACCTCTACTCCTTCTGGCGATACAAACCAGCAAGTCCTCCTCCGATCAGAACTATAGGTCCGAAAGATGTTACAATGATTCTGCCTACTGTCTCAGTCTCAGAGTCAGATAATCCCGACTTTGAAGAGTGTCTTACGACCTGTCTGATCAATAAACCCGCGAGGATCATTATTGTTACCGACACGGATTTCAAGGCTACGGAAGTCAATAAACAGTTATTCAGTATCCGTGCCAAGATCCAAAGAGGCTCGTCTAGATTTTTAAGTGAACTTGGTCTAACTGACATTTCCGGAGTCGATGTGCGAGTCATGTACGCTGGTGTCGCCGACAAACGCCGCCAAATGACACTTGCTATCCAATATGTCCAGACTCGCCTAGTCATGTTCCTCGATGATCACGTGTTTCTGCCTCCTTCTTTCCTAGACTCCGTCGTGCCTGTTTTCGAAAATCCATGCGTTGGCTTATGCGGGACAAAGAAGGTGGTCTTGGATTTCTTGGTGTTCTTGGTGTTCTTGGTGTTCTTGGTGTTCTTGGTGTTCTTGGTGTTCGTGGCGTTCGTGTTCGTGGGGAGTCAACAACGTTGCTGGCGTCTAGACCTGCTTGCTCTCACCTTCCAACATCACGAGGCATTATATGGGTTTAGGATAAGGTATCCTATCGAAAGATGATCTCCCTATGAGTAGGAATCTTCTTTGGGTAGGAGATCACACACTTGAATCATAATACAGATCTTAGGTCTTGATTCATGGTCCTGGAACATACTGGTCCCTTATCTATAATCTATTCCTTGGTCTTGTTTCCCGGTTCTTAGATCAAGATTTAAGGCTCTGAGCCTATCTATTCAGAGATTTGCATATACAATAAACGTTCCGTTTGAATCACATCGCCTCAGAATACAAAACTATAAGAGCATAAGAAACATGCACAAAAAGAACGTAGATAGGAGTTTTTGGTTATGTGTATATTGCTTGCTGACCAACCTCTAGAGGTTGGTTGAGCTCCTTTAAGTACATCAGAGGAAGATTTCCTGAACGAGTTCTTTAGTCCAAAGCTGGTTTTGTCTCTTATGCTCTAGACCTCCCTACTACATCGAGCTTTACCTCGTTACATCCGTCCCTGGAGAATAAAGTGCTCTCGCCCCGAGCAATAAAGAAACAATAAAAACAAAAGAAAATAAACTGTTTCCCCCGAAATTCTTGAGAACCAATTGAAATCTAACTACCACTGCACCTGAACTACCATTACTCTCCTCAGCATCTCCCTTTGGCTGATCGTCTTCCTGGCCTGTTTGCGTTGGTCCCTCTGACACTGGATCTGTTCGAGTTGAAAGATTTAACTTAGGCTTCTTGATTGGGCCCTCTTGATCATCTGAGCTATTCTTTCGCTTTAAAGCTGGAGAAGTAAGACAGGCAATGGCTCTATCTGCCTTGCCGGATGCAATGATTTCAAGGTCGTCGTTTCTAAGTTCTGGGCTAGTCTCATGAGTTAATTCCGATGAATTGGCTAATTCTTCTGCACTAGGGACTTTCTCAGGTGAATCTTTATTGGGATCATAGGTGTCGCCATCGTCGTCATCTTCGTCATCCTCAGAGTCTTCGCCATAATCACTATCTGCCTCCTCAAGTAACACCAAGGTCGCCGAGGATTCTTCTTTGTCGTGCTTATCCCTTGATCTCTTTGCTGAGTTCCGAACCTGAGACTGTCTCACGGGCGAATCAGCCGAACTCGAATTTACCGGGTCGTCCAATTGCTGGGGATCTCCTGGTGTTAATTCGGGAGCGTCAGGCATTTCAACGTCAGCTGGTTCTGAGGAAGTTGGGATCAATTTCGCTGAAGTGTCAGGTGTTTCCTTCTGAGTAGCCGGCTCTAATGATGGTGGGCCTGATTCTTCCAGAGAGCCTGATGTTTCTTTCTGGATCCCTGGCTGGTCAAAATCAGCGGTGGTTTTTGCCGATTCTGACCCCTGGGCTTCCGGCAGCTTCAGGCGAGGAACGATTTTCGCTAATTCTGACTCGTGAGACTGGCTCAGGGGTAGGTCAGCCGAATCAGGAATCACTGGTTTCATCTGTGGTATAGAGGCTGGTCCTTCTGGCAATGGTAAAGTGACTCTGTTTGGCTCTGGCGATGATTCCTCTTGCGGCTCAGCTGATTCTTGGGAATCTGTTGCTGGTGGATGTTCTGAAGCAGGGCTGAATGCTAGGACTTTCTCCTTCGAATTCTCCACTAGAGATTCGGGTTCCACTATAGTAAAGACCGCAGGGGTCAGATCATCGTTGAATAGGTAGAAGGGGAGATCGTCTTCCCGAGATTGGTGGACAATGATTCCAACTCTCGATATCTTCATGTCCCATTTATTTAATGCTGCCTTGGAAAACAACTCAGTTGTATGTCCTAGACCCTTGTCTGATTCCATCGACCAATCCTTTGCTGTCTGGATACTGACTGAGCTCAACCCTAAGATCTTTCGTGATCTAGCCTTCTTTTCCCCAGATAGCTGGGCACAAATAGCAACGTTCAGAAGTTTGATTGCTTGAACAACGTCAGGGACATTTTGGGCAATCATCCCTAGCAACCCCGAGTTCCTATCTGAAAGGCAAAGTGGTTCCAGCTGAATGTAATCGGTGATAAAACATACTCCTCTCTCGGTCTTCCAGTTGGTCCTCATCTTTTTGAGTGCTTGTCGTTTCTTGTCCCGCTTGGCTCTAGTTCTCTCAGCTCCCTCTCTGAAACCATCAAATTCCTCATCAAATGCTGCCTCGTCCCAGTTTCCTGCAAATATTTGGACCTCCTTCTGAAAATCATAATAATCCAAAAAAGCTTCCTCGGTTGTTTGGAGCTTTTTGTGAATAATATGGTTCGCCGAACTAATCAGCGCTTGTCGTCGTTCTGTTGGAAGTTTTTCAAGGACATCCTTGAGTTGGACGACAGAGGTGATTATATGTCCGTCCCATGGAATTAAAATGAGCCCTGATCCAGTCTCATGTGTCGACCCGTCGGTTACAGCCTTCTGCTTCCCCTTGCCCCTTGTCTTTGTTCCTTTCTTATCCATTTTTGGGAATGTTGTATCTGTTCTGACTTGTGGGCAGTCTCAGAAGTCGGAATTGTTAATGGGTTGTCGAAACCGCCGTGAAAATGGAAGAGCGATGAAATAGTCGTCGATCTAGTTTTTGGAGGTGTCAAAAGAAGAAAGAAGCATAGGGAAGAGGAAATATATGGGGGTGGGGAGGGTTCCTTACATGGACCTGGAGCCCTTAGCGGTGTTCAGGCAACAGCGCTAAGACCTCCGCAGGTGGTCTATGCCATATGTAATAATTGAATTATCTTGCTCTGTTTGGTGAATTTGAAGCCAAAGTGCTCCAGAAGGAAAAGTAGCCGTCTTTGAAGGTGAACTCCTGTTGAATTAGGACGATCTGGGTTAAATAGACTAGCAAATAGTCAAGGTCTGACCTGATTATTGTTATATTATTATAATAAGGATAAGGTCGAAAAAGTTGATTTTCTCCGGGAAAAAAAAGAGCTCAACTCTAATGATAGGTCAGAGTCAAGGGAAAGAGTTCTTGATTACGTTAGAAAAAACGTTGGACTGCAAAAGTTCCTTTGTTCTATCAACCTCTATGAGCTTGTAATAACCTTTTGCGGGGTTCGCTTCGAGAATACGGTAGGTTCCGAGCCAGTTATATGCCGAGAGCAAGGAGCCTGCGACTGGAAAGAAGACTAGTGTCACGGTTCCTACCATGAGGAATCCGAGACTGCTGCCTTAGGCATAGTCGTTGCGCAACAAGGCTACACAACCCCGCTCGATGCAAGACTCCTGCCTCAGGCCTGATAGTAACGATAGCGGGGCAACGCCATTTACCACTAACGTGGTTTACCAGGACCTCGTGATTATCAGGACCTCGTGAATTTTTCCCTTACCCCACCACTTTAAAATATAATAAAACTACTACAACATATC
>QYAL01000166.1:0-27736 GCA_003988805.1 Ploettnerulaceae sp. D365
CTACAGTCAACTACTGTGGATACGCCTGCTGTCAGGACAACCAACACGTGATCATAGGCTCAACAGGTGACAGCTCTGTACTATCATATCTTCAACAATTCTGTTATTTTTGCTTTTATTTTGCTATAACTTTACTACCGCTTCGCTTTGCCACCGCTTCGATATTCTGCTAACTTTATTATTACGTAAACTTTGCAAGTTCCCGCTCGTAGAAAAAGCTATAATATAACTATTTAGCTAAGAAATATTACCGGAAATCGTATCTAATCTTTTTTTTTTAGGTTTTTCTTTTTCTTTTGCTAGTTTTTTATCACGTGCGCCAAGGCTATTTTTTGGTAGAGAATCACGTGAATTACCTTTTTTTCCTGGCCTGCAGAGAGAGCGGCAAATTAGTCAGCATCGCCAGCGATCGTGTCTAGTCCTCTTTCCAGTCGTAGGCTCCTTGCTCTCGGCAATCAGATCAGACCGTTACTGCCCACCTAGCCGAAGCGCATTCGCGATAACAAGTCCTCTCCTCATAGGTCCTCAGTGCTCTATTCCGTTCTTTTCAATCTGCGAGCATGGCCACAACCACCGAACTTGATAATATCAGGCGTAATCCGATCAAGGGACAGCTAGCCGCCTTCCGTCATCTATTTTTTGAATCAGTTCGTTTGGACCTTGGTGTCGCCTCATCGCCCGATGTAGCGCAAGCTGTTTTTTCGACGACTGGCACAGCAGGTATTGCTCAACTTTAGGTGGCCACCTCACTAGCTAACATATGTAGTTGCCAAATCCCTTGTACTCGATCTTATTCAAACTCTGCTGATTGAACCAGCTGCTCGAAAACTTCCTTCACGAGTAGGTGACGGAACTCTCTCTGGCGACCTTGCTTCACTATATAGGCACGTGGACTCGGATGAGTTGGTTATCGCATCGGCAATCCCTTTAGTAGAGCTGATTATCAGGAATGAAATTGGCACATGGACTTGGAATGACGCGGATATTTGGCGTACGGTGTCTGAGGTGATTGTGCGAACGAGTTCTTTGACGCTACCGATCCCCTTCAAGAACGCCGTTTTCGACACGCCACTTCGATCCAGCTCGGCTTCTCAGAGTCAGATTGAGCAGACACACAATGAGGTTGACCAGCGGATACTTGAGGAACTCACAGGCCGCGTTTACTACGATGTCGGAGGCTTTTACGAGCGATACTTCGAAGGAAAGTCTTGGACAAACAACGCGAGGGATATCTACGAAGAGTCGAAATTCCAATATACAGAAGGTCGCTGGAGCGGGTGGCCGGAGCCTTCAATTCAAAGTCTTTTTTTTGAGTGGCTCATGAAGTTCCAGGACTCTGTTCTCGGCGGACTTCGCCGTAGATACTATACATCAGCGAACAAAGTGTTGAGGGGCTCGGAGGCTGATCGCAAGCTTGACATTTTCCTCGCCCTCACTAACGCTGCCTTACCGGACGGCGAGCACCACTGGTCCAATGTACTTGTCATTGCCGAACACAAACAGAATCCTGATGAGGATCGATCTGCAAAAACACTAGTGCAGTTGGCAGGGTATGCACGCGAAGTGTTTGGAAGTCAGCCGGAGCGGCGATTCGTGCCTGGTTTTACGATCTGCGGGAGCATAATGCGACTCTGGGTGTTCGACAGATCCGGCCCGTACAACTCTGATAAGTTCGATATACACAAAGAGCCTGAACGATTCGTAAGAGTTATGGCTGGGTACGCGTTTATGACGGACGCGGAGTTAGGGTTTAATACATTTATCAAGCACGATGGCAACAGCAAGTACATCGTCGCACGAGATGTGAGAATCTTTCTGGAGGACAAGCCAATTGCCTCTACCAAAGCCATAGTGTGCCGGGGAACAACGTGTTATCGAGGAAGGAGAAGCGACTCTGCGGAATGGGAGTATGTGGTCAAGTTCGCGTGGCCATCTGATAAAAGGCAGCGGGAGGGAGACTTGTTGAAGCTAGCCAAAGAGAGGGGAGTTACAGGCATTGCTCTGTGGTTCCATCATGAGCAGATTGCTATCGACGGCGACCCAGACACCATCTCACATTTACGACAAGACATGAAATTTGGTACGCCACGGAAGCTATCGAGCAAAGCCTCGTGGGTCGACAGGAGCCAACCTATGAGTCGTAAAAGACGGCTAGGAAGCGGTGCAAGTAATGCGACTGTCTCTTCCTCTGAAAAAAGAGACGGAATACTCGATCGAGGTAGTAGACCAAAGAGATCCAAAGCCAACATTAGTCGCACCAGCGGGACAAACGCGCCCATAAAAGAAGACGACCTAGATTCAGCCGACGATCACAGCATTCAAGAAACAGTAATCGACAGTCTTTCCGATTGCCGCAATGGGTTCCAGCGGAATAACGACGACAGTATCCTAGTAGCCGGAGCCCACAGTCAGACAGACTGCGAAAGTGAGGCGTACGACAACCGAGTGCACTACTGCTTAGTAACTTCACCAGCTGGACGACCTCTTCACGAATACCAATCTATCAGAGAGCTTCTAGAGGCACTGCGTGATGCGATCCGAGGCCATAGGTCATTACTCGAAGATGGCAAGATTCTTCATCGGGACATCTCCCAAAATAATATTATCATTACCGAACTCCCTGCTGAAGAAGAACCGAAAGGAAGGCTAATTGATTTGGACTTGGCAAAGGAGCTGGACAGCATACCGAGTGGGGCTCGTCACCGAACTGGTACTATGCAGTTCATGGCAATCGAGGTTCTTGAAGGCAAAGGCCATACGTACCGGCATGACCTTGAGTCGTTTTTTTACGTTTTTATATGGATGTGTATTCGATATGGCCACGAAGAAGGAACAGGCGGGCAGGAAATCAAGGCGATGAGGCCACCAAAGACAAACATATTGCGAGGTTGGTATGCTGGGACATACACAGAAATTGCTCGGAATAAGGTGGGGGATATGGGCAAAACCCGATTCGAGAATATTATCATGGAGTTTGCGCCAATGCTCGAGAACCTCAAATCATTGGCTCGCGAGCTTCGATCCGCTCTCTTCCCAATCAGAGATGGAGATATCTTCATGGGCACATTCTACGACCACGATATAATGTACAATAAGATAATCACGGCGTTTGATAGAGCAATAGAGCATCTGGGAAAAGATGAGCAGGCAAATGTATAAAGACACAAGGACTAGGAGTCAAAATTGGGGGCGTTTTTGTAGACGGGCTCTTTTCTCAGCACCCTAGAGAGCGGCAGACTTCTGCAGCAGTCTCCTCGCATCTGTTAGCCAAAAAAAATTGAGACTAGAGACAACCGTCCTGAGAGCAGCAGTTCTGCACCAGACATTCAAATAGCATACTGTTCTGACACACCAAGTTTGAGAATTGAAACTGCGTTTGACTTTTCTGCCCCACAGGCTAGATCGTTTTCTGCCGTAGAATCAAGCACGTCATTCACTTCTTTTGCAAAAACAGTGGCGTCATTAGGATCCCATAAAATTAGAGCAGCCCCCTCATTTTATACTGAGTAGAGAATCGGAACCCCATGACCAAGATCCTAATTCACATTCACATACTGTTCGAACTCTGCATAATTGTAACGCTTCAAGTGATAAAGAAATTCCTGTAGAACTGAAAAATTCGCTCGTTAGCATTCCTCAAAACGCAATTTATTTTGTATCTGTCATTCGCGAGCCAAAGAATTTCAAATTCCAAGCCAAACGAAAGCAAATAAAATAGCTTTCACCAAGATGCCGCGCTTTGAGAGATGCAAGGATTTCGACGGTGAAATGCCTGCTGAACTATAGCTCGACCGACTTGATTATGACTTTAAGGTTAATGGTCAATATAATCTAACGTTAAGTAATTGAGGATGACCAGTGCATACGCAGTGCCAAGGCTGAAGTAACGTGTTCGCTAGTTACGTAAGCCGAGGAGATATCAAGTTGATCCCTTCTCTGGCGTCACACAAAGCGCTTGTCGTACTTTTCTAGTATAACGTCCAGCTTGGTGTCTTTTGCTTGTTCCTCCAGCCAAATATCTCCACGGTACGGCCGGCCAGGCGCTGGGTCTTCTTTCTCTTTAATAATATTAGAGATGTGCATCGTAAACCCACGACACCATTTCTCTTCAAATCCCTCATCCCAGTGAAGTTCGAAACGCGTCAATGCGTTGCCGATCGGCATAGACCATTTAATAGTGGGTCGATTATTACACATATTATCTTCTGCTTCTGCCAATCTGGACATGCACCCACCACCCTGGATGACAAGCGCATACATTATTTTACATGCCTGCGTATTATTCTGGACCTCTTGGAATGCTTTATATAACTGAAGAAGCATAGTCTCACACTCAAGAACAACCCAATAAGAGATCGAGGTAAAATACGAGCTTGCCATCTCGCGCTGCGAATGTGACCTTTTCCAGTAGCGCTCAGGTTCTTCGTGTAGTGCCATAGGGGTGACCTCAGCGAGTATATCTGGGTTCTTGGCCAAAAAGTCTGAAGCTGGCAACATCCTCCCTCAATTTCAATAGGGGTTCGCGGTGCCATGCGGAAGTGTCGTCCACCAAACATGCGACATCATCACCTAAGTGCTGCTTAAGGTAAAAAAGAGTCGTGGGAATATCCAAGAGACTAACAATGTTGAACGAGCACACCGGTTCCACGTGCTCGTCTTGCTCAAAGTAAAGGCGGAAGGACAATGAAATATCATCAGGTAGCTTTACTGCGTTTGCGAAGGCCTTATGTTCCACACATATCTTTAGCTGTTCCAAGGAGATACGCGTAAACCGCCAGGTGACCAGATGTGGCTCGTCTATGAGCCGTAAGTGCAGTTCAGTGACCACTCCTGCTCCTGCCACAGCACCACCGCGCATTGAGTAAAGCAGCTCCGGCTCACTATTCTCATCTACTTCCAACACAGACCCATCCCATAGTACGATCCGCCCACCGATGACAGACTGGCATCCGAGACCGTAGCGCCGTGCTAAGATGAGGTCCCATTCTGCAGTAAGGAAGTGCCCGCCCGCCCCAACTCCGAAGCAATCCCCATGCGGCACAGCTTTGCCTTCACGATGTAAGACATCAACGACGTGTGCCAAGATACAACCAGGCCCCAAGTAGAGTGTGTTGTCGAGAATCTTTCGCGTAGTCATGCCAGTTAGGTTAATCATGATCCCAGAGCAAGATGCTCCATTGAAGTATCCGTGGCCACCGCTCTTGACTGAGATAGGGAGGGACTCGAGCCCGTAAAGCTTTAGTGCCTTAAGTAATCGCAATGTCTCCATGACTTCGTTTTCACTCGTGGGCGAGATGACAAATTTTGGAACCACAGCCCCTAGATCATGCATTAAGGCCTCAGGGGGAAACTTTCCATGAATTTGTGTATTCTTTATCTTGCAGCCGTCTAGCTTCTGTATGAGTTGTTGCATTGGTTCAGCAAATTGGACATTGGGCTCGGTTTGGGCGATGCTGGCCCGCCCCTTATCGTGAAAAGTCATTTGCAAAGACAGAAATTGGAATTAGAGCGAAGGCCAATGTTTCGTAGCTTAATAATTTTCGAATGGGCGATTGGGCGATTTAGTAATACTCTTATTTTATCTCGACAAAAAAGCCTAGGTTGTACTCGGTAAAGATAGTCTCGCAAGAAGACAAGTCTTAGGGGAGATTATCTCGTGAAAAGATGATCTCTCGAAAGAGATAGTCATCTAAGAGGAAATTCCATGAAAGTTCGGGGTTCATTATCCCGCAACTTCCTAATTGCCGGCAGGAAGTCATCTTGCCAAAAGGGGTCATCTCGCCAAAGGGGGTAATCTCGCCAAAGCGATATATCGATAATAGGACTTCACATAAATTTCAAGTCTAATTCATCAGAGCATTATTATGCATACGGCTAACATGTACTTGTCAGCCATACACACGACGGCATTCTTCGGTCCGTGCCCGAGTCTTCTAGATGGCAGCGTTCCTCTATCGTCCGGGACAGATGTTTTCTTTCAACTCGCAACTTCATTGTCGAATACTCTTCTTCGAATTCCCGACGGAGAGACGGGAATACGAGATCAGTATGTATTATGACGAATATCAGATTCAGCTCGGAGAGCAAGAGGTTATACATAAAGCACCGTCCTATGCACATCTGGAGGATCTTCGCACAGGATATGAAGGTCACGCCATTCAGTCGTATCGGGAGTTTTGTCGCCTTCGAGATGAAGGTATTGAGGAAAGAGATGAAGAGCAGCTGCTAAATTCTTAATTCAATCTACGCCTGATTTTCCCAGCACCCTCCCACACTAGATAGCGTCTATCTTGAATACAGCTTGGGTCCTCCTTTTCCGAGTCTAGAAATGGTTTTTACTTCTAGGTTTATGGTTGGTACCTCAGCACCTAAGCATATACTTGAGAACGACGAATCTGAGGCCACAATTAGAAAGTTCGAAGTTGCGACTAGACGACGCATGGAGACTATTGAAGCAGCAGGCGAAGCAGAGGGGAACCCATAGGTCAATGAGAAGCGGAATGACATGATAAATAAGAGATATGGCGGATCAAATTTCATGAATAAAGATGAATTTCTCCTTCTTCGAGTAGGTCACTCGAAATATGTCTTTGGTGGTTGATAACGAAGTCAAGTGAGCGGGAGAGTTTGAAACTGGGAAGGAAGACGGCCCAAAGGTAGAGATGAATCTGAAAAATGGAATAAGTCTCTGGTGTGGATGTATGAGGTGATGACGTAACGTTGTACTTGCTTTCCAATCCCGTTAAGTTCTTACAAACGTATGGTAGCAGCATCAGACGGTCCAGATATTTAAGTATTTGAAGACAATCATCCCAGTCGTTCGCAATCTTCTCGAGAAATCCCAAAGGTGGATCTTTCAAAACGATCTTCTAGTTTATAGATCTAATTTTCAATAAGCTTTACACTAAAACCTGGAATCCGTAACCTCTTCCTGAGGAGACTCATTATTTAGCAGCAAAGATTAGGATGTTGGCAAGAATGAAAATAAAGGCAATAGGAAGACCGTCAAACACCGCAATATCAAAGCGGAGCTCTCTTCGAGTAGATTGGATGTAATGTCTACTTATGCTTCCAATCTATGGCTGGGTCTAGGGTTAGTAATCTTACCAATTAGAAATCTAGTTCAAAAGTGAGCAGGGCCTTGAGTCTGGATTAAGTCCGGGGTAGATCTGAGTTCTTAAGAAGCAAACAAACGATGCACAAAGGGACAAAACAAGTGTGCAGCAAAGAGCACCAAAACTCAGACCAACGACGTGCCCACTTAAAACATCGATACCCGCGATATCGCGCAAGTCCCATGATGCTTGTTTTATGAAGATTATAGGGAGCATAAGGAAAGAGCAGGTAGCAATGCTCCAGAAAATAACAAAACCCTTTATTAATATGCCAAAAGGGCGAAAGCGCTATGTAAAGGTATAGTAATGAGAAGAGACCATAACTGCTACAGTGACAATTAGCATTACTGTAGATACAATTGCCAAGGCTAAAAATATATGAATTATTCCGGAGGTAATGCCCTTGAGAGCATCTATATCCTTAATTCCCGTCACTGACCCCACAAGAATATTCAGTGCCGCGAGGTATATAGGCAATGGTTGGCAGTCGGTATACGTAGCAAATCCGAGACAAGATTGAAATATCCCAAATGTGATGTTTTGGAGCCGGGCTTCGATGGGCTCGTTGGGACTTGGGTTTGGTAGACCATGTCGCAAGAGTCTTTGGGGTCTAGTACTCTGGAACTGTCGAAGATCGCGAAGATATGACCAGATAAAAATTATACATTTGGCGAATACGGATCTACTTAAATTCGCAGTCCATCTGCAAGGAAGCAGGTTGGCGAAACTATTATCTATGTCTCACGGTACATGCTGGGTGGCGCAGGGCCCCTCGTCATTTGTGACTTCGGGCAAGCACGCATTGGCAACAAACACAGTGGTAATGCTATGCTAGTTCCATATCGAGCGCCCGAGGTTATTCTTGGTATGGAATGGGGCAATGCTGTGGATATCTGGAGCATAAATGGGCCAATCTACTAGTAGTGAAGGGGTAATAGTCGGTCCACCACTGTAATTCTGCGGGCTCTCGTGTAATTACGATTGATTCATAATATTTCCTGATCCCCCGCTGATAATCAACTCTAGGCATACACGGTTCCCAACGCTGTGGCCTTGAAGCTTAATGAACTTGGGGCGCTTCTCTGCACAGTTGGTGATGAGGTTTGTTACTATACCTCTGACAATATGCCGATCTAACTTTTTCGAAAATCAGGAGGCAGGAACCCCTCTCAAAGATCTCCTCTCCCTACGCGCAGCATTCCTCGAAGTCGGTCGTTCAAATGCTATCGAGAAGCCTTTGGATTATGACTTCACAGATTCGTCTCAGATGAAGGTCGTAGGTTGTCAAATGACGAGCGATGCCATATCTTACGTGCTATCGAAGACTGGGTTACAGATAGCCCGGACACCACCCGACAGAAGGACTTGTCCGCCTGGCATCAAGATCCTTCGATGTACCGGGAGGCCTAGACTAAGCAACAACGAGCTAGTTGGCCTCTATTTTGATGAATATGAGCTGATTGAGAGGATGCCATGTCTGAACCTAACCCGGAGGAAGATTACTTTGATCAATATATTCGCGGCCATTGAGGCGGAAGAGCAACGTCGTCTCCAAGGCCGAAAGAAAATCAAGAGACCTCATTCAAGAGTTGCGAAGACTCGAACGGAGGCAATCAATGAACTTGCACAACGAGCTTGGGGCCTACGCGGATTGCCAGAAAATGCCTAATCGCGGAACCTTGGAAAATGTGGTCAGTGACTGAGGTAAACAGTGCAAGTACGGCGTTCCTTTGACAGGGCGTCTTGTCCGAGTACAATTCGGAAAGCCTCGACGTTGTGTCTCGAGTGGCTCAGGCGCGTTGTTTTGGCAGATATCGTGGCTGCAAAAAATCTTAACACCTGGGCAGAGATAGGACGGCAATTCCCCGGCGACCATACACTGCAGTCACTGATGGAGAACTTCTTCACGAAGCAAGGGGGAAAGCCTCGGAAGCGGGGACGAAAGCCTGGTGTATCGCGATAATGCAAAGGTCTATTTCTCATCTTCAGTCTGCCCGAAGCATAATGCAAATCCAAAATCACCCAAGACATTGCGGAATACCAAGACCAAGCCCACTGCCCTTGGGAAGCTATCATAACGCGATTTTGCTTATTATGTGATGTATGCCAAGTCTGTGGCTACCCCTGGACCCTGGAACTGTGGCTGGCGTGCACCCCCCAGACGTGCCCCCAACCCCCGCATCGTTTGCTTTGTATTCCCACACCTTTTCCAAAGATACCCAATTGACTTCTCAGGCGATCATGACCGGCCATCCTGGGCACCTCCAGACCTTAGCTGATGGTCTTACCAGGAGGAGAAGAGGAAGAAGAGGAGGACGACGACGACGACGACGAGTCAAACAAACATGGGGACATTATGGGGAAGTGAGATCAGCCGCGTGCAATTACAGCAATCTATCAGCCACCTTCAACAGCTAGACGAGCTCCCCGAAATACCGAGAGAGAATCTTGTTAACCTAGAGATTGACTCGACCCGTCAGCTAAGCGTTACGCGGGAGAAAGAGATTGCGTGCAACCTGGCGTTCCTCTCTGCCACTTCGGACGACAGTCTCAAGGTCATGGCCGTTTGCGTCGAAGAATGCAATGGGAAAGGAATCATAATACGGGTAGCAGCAAACACGGGGGACCTCTCAACAGTTACGGCGGGGTTTGTCAGGCTTGCGAGAGTATTAGAGCATGCCGCACGGCGAGGTTAGCTTATCTATCTTCTTTCACTACTATGCTGATCTACCTTTCAGTGCGCTCGAGATCAGAAGATACGGAAGGAGCTTTTCGAGAGGTGGTAAGCCTCGACCTTGATCGAATTCTGTCCCGTCTACGATCGCGTCACGCGAAAACAAAAAAGACTGCTGGAAAACGACCCCTTATCGAACAACTGCATGATGCGATTCATAGTCGATCGATCAGAGTGACAAGGACACTTGAAGAAAGCCGGCGTAAGGTACGAGATCTGCAAAGCCTATTTGCTGGCCTTGAGAGCATGACTTATTCACATGTGAATATGATCGGAGTGGCAGGAGATATCGTGAAGCAGGTTCACGCATTCTCCTTGGCCACTGATCTCAGCCGAGCTCTTCAGACTTCGATGATCGAGCCAAGTTTGAAGGCATACCTACCAGATGCAATTGGGAAATTGGGCCGATACTACTCTGCAGCTTTCGAGCTCGTCTGCGCTGCAAGGCACAAGCATTGCCGTCTTTTTGAGAGCATTAAGGTGGAGCCATTCCAGATCTACATGCCTGCCTCTTTATCGGCGGCACATTGGAAAGTTCATGCCGAGATACAGCTCCTCTTCTTCTATGAGATCCACCCAAGCCGCCAACGACCAAGATTTATCTGCTCAAGCAAGAGTGCTTGCTACCTCTGCAATCTGTTCTTCTCCCTCCACGGCGGCTTCCATGTGCCCCGAACTCATGGCAGGCTCTACGCCCGGTGGATCTTGCCAGACTGGGTCGACGTTCCCGCAAACCGGTACGGAGAGTTCAAGCGCATTTCTATGCTACTGAAGGAGACTATTGATGGTAAGGTCCTAAGGGCATCGAGATTGAAGAGAAAGAAACCATATTTCTATCCGAATGAGAGCGTCTTGCTGCCACTCGCATCTTGGTCATCCTCAGGCATTTCTGCTATACCTTTAGCCCAAACTGCCATATCTCCAACCCGATCTCAGTCTCGATCTGTCTACGGAGATCCCTTCCCATACATAGCACTACCTCTGACTCGACCGAGCTCGCCATTGCAACCTGATTTTATTGACGAAGGCGACTTGGAGACAGAATGTGCACCTATCCCAGGTCATGTTTTTCTTCTTACTATCGAAGATGAGGAGCTACCCTTTAGCCGATTGGTTTCATTGACAACACCTTCCCTTCATCTGGAGCTGGGTATGCTATCTCTCACTTTTGATTTTGTTCATGTGCTTTCAGGATGTCTATCTGTTGCACAATTTAACGATAGTACTGGGTTGTGCTCAGACAATCATATTATTGAGTTGGAGGATATTCCCAGCACAACGGAACTCAAAATGAACTGCTCCCGCAACTCAAGCGAGCTTACTTTCCAGCTGCGGACTGCTCACAAGGGACTCATCTGTATCTCGTTCGCATGGGAAGAAGTTGCTGTTAATGATTAAAAGGAGGAGCATGTCGTGTTACTAATACGGCGGTACTTTCTTTTACATCGTGATAATTATTGCTTGTGAGATTAAATATTTTCTTATAATATTATAACTTATACTGATAATATTGCGATAACAGTTTGTAGACGTGTGTCCTGAGGCAGATATTCAAGATCTTAGCAGCTTGGCCATAAACCCTGCCTTCTCCGAGAAGTAGAAGTCCCTTGTGTTCGAGAAGCATAGCGAGGTTCACAAGATCAACTTCCTCAAGTCAAATCACGAAGACGTCTATAGCCGAAACGCTATCCTTGGGAGATATGTGTGCAATGATATTCTGATACTGACATCGAGAACAGTTCTATTAGAGCAATAACAAAATCCAATTTAGTCGACCCAAGAATCAAATTGGCGGTCAGGACCTCCACTCACGAACCCCTTGATTTCCAGCAACCAAAACCGCAAAACTTTTTCTCCCACGTTGCTGTTCTCTGTCGCTCATTGCTGTGCACAGAAACTTCAGGCCGGATTTGAAAGAAACGCGATAAGCACGGCCGAGTATCTGAATAAAGTCAACATGAGCGCCTGCGGCATATGCGCAAACACATACGTTGCTATTCCAACGAACAAGCTCTCGGGAGTAAGGTCAATAACCACCGATGCAGTCAATATGCGTTGGCGAGACTGGCGAGTCGACTACTAAAGAAGTAGTGCACGAGATTATCATTACTTCTCCCGCGGCCGTCACCGCCTTTCACCCATTCCTAGACTTATGTTAGTCATTTTTCAGACACGAAGAGAGCATAGCAAGTATACATGAAGACCTGTTCCAGGCCACCAAGCGACTAAATCTTCCATTATCACCCAAGCTCTAGGGCTTCGTTGTGCCCCGTAGGATGAGCTAGCATACGCAAAGTCATCGATATCAAAGAAGAATTTATCTTCACCTGCTCGTATAGAGCGATTTCTAGCGATGTAATTATGTATGATGCGATGATGACGTTTGTTGATATTCTCTAATGCTTTGACTTTACTATACTTTAGAAGCAAGTCGTCTTCCTCGTTAGCCTCTTATTATGCATATAATAGCGTGGCTAGCCCTTACAGTATTCATTAATCTGATGCTCTAGTTTGTTAAGAAGAAGCTGTTGTGCAGGATCGATTAAAAATGGTGTATAATGCTTTTGAGTCTATATCGCTGCGTTATATCGTCTTTGTCTTTCTGGTTGAGTTCGTGTAATTCGGTTCGAAGGTTTTCTATCTCAATCTCCTTCCTGATCAAGATGTGGGCAGCCACAGACCCGAATCTGCGGAAGATACAGAAACTGTCGCTTCCGTCTTGGAGGCTTGCGAGTCTAGGTATCCCTGCCGTGCTTTGCTCAACTATACAAGGTCACGCGAGTCGTCAGCTGAATTAAAAGGAACGACGCAATAGCGTAACATACGTTTGTATGGTTTCACTTTATCATATTCTATCTGCCACTTGACCGATGGAGCCTTTTTGCTAGGGAACAAGAGGTTGTATATCGCTAGTCTGCCCAAAAAATGCCAGAATAGCTTCCAAGTCGAATCGGTCGATAGTTGCACGAAGCGAGCTTCTTAGAGTATCAGCAAGAATATACCTCGAGAAGACTCGGATTTCTTTGATAAGTACCTTGATCTTCTTCCTGGCCCTCACTAGATTCTGGGGTTAGTGTACCGTCTGGACATGGCGTGCTCTGGTCGCTGTCATTGTTTGGTCCAAGTAGGCTCTCGCGTTAGGGATTTCGCATTCCAGAGACGTGCTGCATTTCTAGGTCTGTCTCGGTGTTAGTATTATTACGGGTGAACTATTAAATGTGATAGAGTTGGGTGAGGTGCTGCACGGGTTGATATGCCAGATATGGTAGGATAGGAGAGTGGCAGTACCAGGTTCGCAGCTTACTTGAAGTCGACCTCCTGCTACACGAACGAATCAACACTCAAATACGTGCAAGGCTGGATTGCTTTGAGTCTCAGTAGATAGAGAAAGTGGTTAAGTGTTCACAGATTCGCGAAATGCGTTGAGTTAGGGGAACGGGCTGGCCCTTATATGCTTTGAGCGCATAGGGTTAAGTAGGGTTAGCCTTCAACCGGGTCAACCCCTACCCTGTATATGTACGGTTAGCACACCTGCAGTCGCTGGGGTTAGGAGGAGACGCTCTATGCACGGGAAAGAAACGTGTTGTGAGCTTGTGAGGACACCACCAGAAGGGGTCTTGATAGCGACTTGTACACTGCCCCTTTCTGCCTTATCATCAGCACCCTCAATGAAGGAATTCCTAAGCTCAGCTACAGCAGTGCGTATCTGGTTGAATTCAGTTGCATCTACCATGCCGTTTGGAGGTAGCCCCCAATTATCTCGAAAGAATCTTAATATTTCTCCAACATTGCTCATGCTCTCCTCCTCGGCCACGTGTAGTGCAAGTTCCTGCTCGTTAAAGGTAACAGGGCATACATCAGACTTCGGACAAAGGTCCTGCTACTGCTCAACGAGTGAAAGCAGTGCCCGCCGAGGGAAAAAGACATCGTGATCCTCCCATACGACTCCCAAGAACTAGTGCTTGAAACTCTGAATGAAGTGAGAGGGTGAAGTGCTCAGGGATATGCGACAGCGACCAACTAGCAGTGGAAACAGTAGAGTGGTATAGCGGGCAAGGAGCCTAGGTGATTGGATTGCGGGTCTCTGATAAAGTTGTGGGCGCGTATTGGTGTATTGCTTAGAGCAAACCCCGGCTAGCAGACCGTGGTGAATCCGTTCCAAAACATTCTACTTAGCAGGAAGGGTATTGCTGTGTGACGCAACCAGCCACTACAGCTGCCTGCTGTATGACCAATCTCTAAGTTGTCGATCATACCCAGATCAGGGTGTCGAGGGTGCTCCAGGCCTTCTCTGGACTTGCTACTGTTCACATGTACAGCAAACTCAGCTGTTGTTGCTCCGTACTCTGCCCTCTTCAAGGGTTGCTGCATCGTAAAGCTAGAGCTGACTTGTTCATTCACTAAGGCGCTACTCATCGAGCAGTTCCCATCGAGTCGTGTCGCATCTCTTTGTATTCGGTTGGCTCATCCGTGCTGGCAGAGAGCTTCGTAGAAAACAAGAGAGGTTCCATATATGCAGCGGGTATAGAATGGCGATGGGATGGATAGCCAAGGAGGAGAGCAAACTGACAGGCGACTCAAGTTGGTAATAGGTGGATTTCGAATGGGCGTCGTACTTAGTCTTGCAAATTGTTAGCAAGATATATTGAGAAGACTCCAGGCTGTGTGAATTCCGGTGGCAGGGTAGGGGTACTCACACAAGGGCAAGGTCGAAGGCAAAGGTAGGCCAGATCAATTCGTAAAAGTGGAGACTCGAGGAGCAACACGACAACTGACGCTGGACCGTAGATTGTCGTGGTTTCTACTTGGAGGTTTGAAGAAGCTATTTGAAGATGAAGCTTGCGCGCCCATCGTAGGCTGATGGCACGGTACACCTTGTGCTGATTGGGAGTACAGCATACATCAGTGTGGGCCTCGAAATGAAACGAAAGGACAGTTGCAGTATACTGCAAATCTGCATTTGACGAAGCTGGGCGAGAGTTCCTCGGTTCGCATTATCCAGTGTGCGTTGTCTGGCACCTTCTGCATCACCGAACTGAGCTGCTTCTGCAGGACTTCCAGCCTTTCCTCATCTAGTAGAGCATGCCGGAGAAGCCATTTGCTCAAGACGAAAGGGTTCCATGACCCAGTCTGATGAGATCCAGCCACGGTCGGTTTCAGTGCATAATCAGAAGAATCGGCCAATTGAGGTGAGGATGGAAATTGAAATTTCGCTCTCTCGTACGATTCTCGAACATCTTGAATAGATACGTCAGGCTTCCAAGCCACGAAGGAGAAGGTCTTGGGTTCTGTGCCGCAAGAGGATGCACCATTGAATGTTCGATGCTTTGGCAATGGTTTCTTGGGCTCCTCGGGCTTCCAAGCAATAAAAGCATGGCTTTCTGGTGCGCCTTGAAGGTTCGAAGTAGAGACATGGTTTGTTGGAACGCCGCTGGCTTGACTGTGTACTGCTTCACCACCTCCTAGCACTCTTCTTTTCTTTCCTGTGTGCGGAGAAGATATTTGGAGCCTACATATGGGTTAGTCTTGAAAGTTTGGTAGGCCCTTGATGCCTACTCTATCTCGAGTAATTCGAGTCTGTATCCCGCATTTTTGGAGAAATGGATATCATACAAACGTTGTGCAATGTCAATGATCAAACGTCTACACAATCCCCCGTGAGGCGTACCATGAGGAATCGAACATTGTATCTCATACTCATGGTAGGTAAGATTGCAACGACGGCGGAAGGGTGTAAACGTAAAGAAAACATCGCAGAGTATATTATCCACTATTGTCGTGAAATGAATTAGAGTAGCTTGTGAAGAATGAAGCGTCTCTTGGTCATTGGATTGAAGCGGTAGGAGCGTTTGCAGTGAGCAGGCTCCAAATTCAAATCTGCTGCAATTGTCGAGGAGCCCCATGGTTGTTAGGGGAAGAACTCAGAGTGGTCCGCGATGGAGAACCAGAAACGTAGTAACAAGGCAACCTGCATACGCCCTCCTCCATCTCCCAACTTCTCGCTGCTGCTGTGCTGTTTCGCCTCACCTCGTCCTCTCACCGATCATACTGGCCCATTTCTCACCCAGGTCTTGTGGGCATACTCAAGCATCCAGACTTATCAACTTCACTCCGCTATTCGCTTGTTCACATGCACGATGACTGGCCGCATCTGCGCTAGGATCATCCGCCTGAGACCACGATCAGCCGTAAGACGACCGTGGCTTACAGCACGATTGAGAATAATGTCGAGATAGTGAAAGTATGTCCTCTAATAGAGCTCCATGAGTATCGGCTTACTAACGTCCCTGGTTATGGGAGGACGCGTTCAGCTCAACTTATATGGCAGAGGGCTGGCCTAGCTGGGGCGTTATGCGAGCCCTAACGTCGCCTAGTATCGATGCTGATTCTCCATCTAAGAAACGCAAACGAAAATCTGCACAGGAGCTGGAAGTGCAGATCATAACCCAGAAAAAGCTCAAATGGAGGCCCCCATGTGATCTCCTGACGCGGATAACTCAACAGGAACTTAGCAGTAAGCACATTGACAACTGCCTAGGGATACAACAGCTCAGCAGGCAGTCAAGCTTCGTTGAAGATCATTATGCTTTCAGAGGCCATCTTTCCATATTGCCTTCTCCAGAAGCGGTACAGGTGTTCAAAGTCCGGCAACACGCCAAGCTACTCGTTGAAGCTACTGAGCAGCTCAAGAAGATGTCATCTGGGACGGTGGACTCTAATATTATTACACCGGAGATTCTGGCTCATCTGGGTCGTATAGAGATAGCTCTGCTGTCTTGTACAACCGTGGTCGTTTGGCAAGACTTCGCCACACTGGCCGACTGCAAGAAGTCTGAAGACTGGGCAGAAGAGGAGAAGGAAAATTTCTGTCGCAAGTTCACTAGTTTTGTGCGTGGACTATGGACTATGGAAGACATTCTAAGTCGATGGGAGGAATTCTTTAAGGTTGGTTGACAGAAAGCACAGAATGCCGCGCAGAGCTAATGCAGACTAATCTCAGGGCCTCATTGATAAGATCGATGTGTGGCAGCCCGAGGCGTGCTGTACGAAGGTGTGGGATGCGGGGTGTGACTTCGGCGACTATTCGCAAATTTTGAAAGACCTCGCGCAAAAATGAACATCGTCTTATTGAAGCGAGGAAGTCGGAGATGAAAGGCAGGTCTCGAGGTATCGTTAAGTGGGATCTGATAAATTTGAAAGTAAGTGTTCTGTGCTGCTGAAACAGCAGGAGCTAGATTGGCGTCTGAATCTTCCGATATAACCTGTAATATAGCTAAATTGTATACTTGATGTGCTATTTGATATTGCTAACATGGTGTTCTGGGTATTTTGACTGACGTGGGTAGATATGATACTTCTCACATAGCTGATTTTATTTCGTTTGCGAAAATGGCTCTAATGCCTACGTTGCTCGGCATATCGAGCACGGAAGACTAAGGCAGGATCGATCATCTCTCTAAGCTTTCCGTGTATACCCTGCCACGCTATGTCCTGGTTCTTGCCAATTGGTCAATCGGCAAAACAATCTATATATACATGTGGGAGATAACATGGGCAGAGTGAGGAAATGGACAAGACGTATAATCGAGGTAGTATGCCTTGGTCGACATGATCCCTTGGACACGCGACTACCCTTCACCTGTAGAGGATGATTAAACTGCTGCACACGGTACTCCGCTTATGCATCTGGTTATCATACTAATGCATGGCGACCAATTCTGCCTCGACCGGGGCCACAACCTCAGCTGGCGTTAGCTGTGGTCCGCGTCATTAAGCTGCGATCGGACATCCCTATTTAGCATTAATTAAGATACATGAATCACTGCAGGGAGTTAAGTCATTATCAAGTGACATGCCGAGTAGTGGGTCTATCATTTATGTCGTCTGCGACACTTCGAGTTCGCAAGCCTAGCAAGAGCTACATGCAACAAAGGATCAAGCGGCCAACTCCCCTCCATGCTTTCAACACCCTCGAATTAGCATTCTTTCCAGGAATTCCTCCTGAAGGCAGGACATGACTGCATTAGTAGTGCCTTCAGCCGTATATCATGATTCGATTCAGAAAGGTTAATACTTACTGTGATGACACAAAATTCAACGTCTCCTTGGGCTCTTGCCCAGTTCTCACACGCTTAGTCGCGCAACTCAAACCTTTCGACTGCGTGGTGTATGGGCTAGGTAGGCAGCTTCCAGGATACCGGACAAAAATGGCCCAGTAGGATGGCGGGTAAAGCGGGAAGCATTAACTTCGCCAAGGTTGGCCCTATATAATCACCGAGACGAATATCCCTCTCGTGTCGGAAAGTATCTTCTTCCTCTTATCATGTCTCAGCCTTTTCGCATGGGACTCCACAGTTCATTTGGGATTCCGTCTAATGTATAAGAAGCAGCTGCAGAACGAGGCAGTGCTTCTTGGACAAGGTGCAGGTCGCTGCTCTATTCGGAAGGGAATATGCATTCAGCGCTTAGCTTAATATACATCCATGCAAATATCAGCATTAGAAAGCCTCCTTAAGTCTTGATGTAGTTGATAATTTGCAGGTGCCCCTAATACTGCCCCGAACCCCTTGACTGTATGTTAGACCTGTCCAAGACGTAGCAAGCAGGACGAGGATATCGCTGACATAATAACACCTACTACCATAGCCTATCTGTGTAGGTATATATAGGCTCGACGCCACCGGCTTCACTACATTCTCGAGTTTGTCGATCACATCTACACCTAAAGCCAGAACAAGGTACCGATTTTATCGCATCTATCTTCGGACGAGACCCTCCAACTGTTGTTCAATAGCCCTAAGTTTCAAAATGCCTTCGTCTGATCTTATCGAGGTCAATTGTATGGTTCTACTTGCCCTATGATAATAAATGATGCTAACAGATAATAGTCCCACCTGAGATCAAGCAAAAAACGCTATTGTTGCAAGAAGAGCTGGAGACACTCGAAAAGGAGCTGGTAGAGTGTGATACCGCTAAGAAGGGATATAAAGAAGTACTGGACAAGATGGAGCCAAAACTAAATGAATACTGTACGGCTACTTGTCTTCTCAACGTATACCTGGCTGATAAACACCTAGATGACCTCATCTTGAAGTACAAGATGCCATCGCAAAAGACATGGATTCAAAAATTATTAGCCCGGGTTAGGCTTGCTTAGGGAATACTAGGAGTTGTGGGATTTGACATCGCCATTTTAGATAGTTGGATATGTTTCTTTCTTGTGGGGTAGGCGGAGGGGGGGGAGGGGGCGGTCTCGTCTAAAATCCCGGCACAGATGTTCATTCCCCAGCAACTTGAGTAGTGTTATTGCCATGCGCCCTTGCGTTTCTAGGATTTTCATACTCGCCGAGGAGAGTGTCTCTAATTCACCTAAACATCTATTATCATCCTATTCAATATTATAACGGCTATCAACCAGTTTCGCGTTCACTGCCATGGTCTCTGTATCTTGGGAGCCGTCCAGATGAGGTAGACTTTCCATCAAGTGCATCTCATGCGGCGTGCCCTATACTAACTATCGCGCCGCTAATCCTTGTCAAGTGCTCGAATCTCTGGTCCAGCCTGCAGTTCGCTGGCAACTTCTAGCATTCCACGGCGAGGAATTATTAATGACGCACCCTGCCACTAGCAGTACATTTACCCCTTATTCTGCTAAGCGAACATGATTTTTTTGCAAGCTACTTCCATAGCATTCTCTACTATCCCCCCTTGATGAATGCTAAAATTTAGGCTGGAAACCTGTTTAACCCTACGTTAACCCTACCCTACGCAATAGCGTGTCTCTGAATAACAATTCACAGATTACTGTAGATTATAGATAATCATCTGAGCTCCAATGACCCTCTGTTGGAGAGGTTCAACCGGATTCGGGCTAGCCCGCTCCAACGACTCCTGCACTGGAGCTCGGGCTGAACTGCAGACTCCCCCTGTTCACGAAAGGTGAGGTGTGCAGTAAATTTCCTAAAACTTTTGTCGAATCGGATGTGTCTCGTTTAGGGACCCCTGTTTTGTGGCTTTTCTCGCTGGACTTGAGAATCCCTGTTGCCGATAATTTTAGGTTGAGGCCTCTACTTTCCTCACGCGTTTTACTATTAAGTCTTATTGGATAGTATAGTGCCATGTCATCCCCCCCATATGGAGGTGCTCGAAGATGGACTTCGTATCACCTCGTTCTATTCGGCGCTCTGTCTGCGGTAATAAGCATAACATCACTAAGTGCATCACGCTGTCTTGCAATACAGAAGTGTAAATGGATGAGATACGTCGTATATACCGCATAATTCCTATCCGTAGCCTTTGAATAACAGAATCTAAAATATGCCAATGATATGAATCCATGGTATATCTATCTGCGACATGAAAATATCAAGGCAGGTGAAATTAGACCAGAGGCACAATCAAATTAGAAGTACAATTAAATCAGAAATTCAATTCAATTAGAAACAAAAATTGACCACAAGCCGAGGTCAGCTAAATCCTCAAGCAGCCACCAGCCACTCACCCCACACCGGCGTTCTGCCCACCTCATTCCACGTGATCCCGCTGCCTCAACGTTGTCTTGTTTCTAGACGCACGTCGAAAACCACGACCAAAATACTCAGTACAGTATTGGCAATTCCAGAGCACGTTTCCCTTCTTACCCACTACGCTACACAATTGCCTCTGATCGAGAACGAGATGGAGATGTGGAGGTCAATGTGCCGGTACCACTTTCGAAGCCTACCTTTTTCAAATTCTCGAGCCTCTCAGCCAAGTTACGAGCCATGATCTGGTTGCTAGCGGTCCCAAGACAGGACCGTCTAATTCACAGTCCAAGGTTCATTATTGGTTCGAGCAGTTTCATGGAGGAGAGGCCGGAGTTGAACATCAAAATAGCAGGAAAGCAAAGTGAACGAGCCGTCGACCCTCGTCCGCAGTTCAGCTCCTTGGGGAAATTTTGCCCCTGTCCCACTTCAGGCGCTTCCTCCGCAGGGGCCAAAGTTCCCCGCGGAACTTTGGCCCCTGTCTGACTTGTCTTGGTAGGTTCTCGGTAAGCCAGGATGACCATCCCTACCATCCCCACACACCTCCACCACGGAGCAGTTCGAAGATGTTCAGCGCTGTCTTGGGTGCCCCCTTGGCCGCACTCTAGTGTCCAGTAGTCAACAGATTAAAGTTTCCCGGCAGTGTTGCGCCTCTCTCGTCGAGAGACCAAAGTTTCTCCGAAAAGCGTGAAGCTGCGTCTTGCTCCGTTGCATACCCTGCTCTATGCACGATGACTGACTGACCGCCACTGCACTTCAATCACTTCCGGCGGCTCGAATCCAGTGGAGACCACGGTCACTCAAGAAACGACTGCGTCCTACAACACGACTAGTGACATCGAGATAGTGACTGCGAGCGTATGTTCTTCGATCAGGACTTTTTGCGATAGCTGATCGATTCGCCCTGCTCCTGAAGGGTACTTCTATCCTCCGTGCCACAATGTTCAGCGCCAATATAGATAGAGAATTCAAACACCATTTGAACATGAAGTAACATGGACTGCCCTTCCACCTATTCTAACGCACCCGTCAAATCAACCTTTGATGGTCCTTTCTCAAAGTCTCGTCAGACGAGACTGTACTTCGTACAAACACGGCGTTAGCCATAGTGGCAGATGAAACAAACCACTACCCAAAGCACAAACCCTGCAGGAGGAGAGGATGGGAATTTAGATTGGCCGCCCAGGCATATAAAGACTTTTGTGTATCCACAACATCCCCAAGTCCTCCTACACTTCCTACACTTTCTGCACGGATCACATCAATCATTGGCTCCTTACCAGCTAGCGTCTCGCTACGCACCAACTAGCCCCTCGCTACTCACCAACTAGCGTCTTACCACCTACTACCTGTCTTTATCCCATTAATCATCACAACTCCATTCAACCTATTTCGCAAACCTTCGTCGCATACCACACCAACCTACTTATGGCATTAAGGACAATTGTCCTTAAGCCTAGCTGTTCAAAGCTAACTTCTTTGATTTAGATATCAAGCTAGAATCGTACTATTCTCCAGCGGATGCACCTTAATTCTTTCCCCAGTCCAAAGAACGCCAAATAACAATATGCAGCCATACTACCTGGATCATACAGCCAAATCCACCTAACTATCGACCTTTACTAGTTCATTATACACCAACCCGTCGATCCCAAAGCTCAAGACTATCATATCCTTTATAATATCGATATACTTGCAGCCCTTATTTCCCGTCGTATAATAAATAGAATAGCGGATCCCACCAGAAATAGCACCACTTGTGCGTCCGACGAGGCAAGCTCTCCGCTCCAATCCTGTTCTTAAACGAATTCCTGTCATCCAACGTAATCAAATACCGCGGATACTCCTTTCAGCTATGCCTCGCCGACTTATGGTATCCTGATATCCTGATAGCTAATAATATAAGCAGACCTTCGATTACGCGCCATTTATCTTCTGTATAAACTCCGCTGCCTTTAATCACAACCTTATTCGCTCCGCGTTATTCTGCAGATCCAATAACGCATACCTCAACTCCCGATATCGCGATACATCAGCAAAACTTGCTAGAAACGTAGGAAATTCAACCCCTGAATATTTCTGTCAGTGCTATTCTTCATATTTTTCCGAAACCTGTTGATTCCGCCTTCTTTATTTGCGCGGCCAAGTCCACCGACGCCCTGGCAGAGGAACTCCTGTGGTACACCGATACAAGCGAGCTCTGGGAATCTGGTATACACGAATAAGGGAAGCTGGACACGCCTTGTGTATGATTGAATCTTCTTCCTCGAGGGTCCTATCATCCTGCCCCTCCTGATCATCGTCGCTGGGTTCTATCACGTCGGCACTAGGCAATGATTTCTGGATGAACGTCTCTAGTACATTTCCATATATTTATCACTAGCAGCATCTCCTCGTCCTATAAATTCTCTGCCATTGGGAAGTATTCTTCCAATAGACAATCAAGACAAATCAAACGCAAACATGAACGGCCTCCAAGTTACTGATCAGCTTCTCGACGACACCCCCCAATTGTGTGCCATCTGGGGATACTTCAAAGGGTCCAGCTCAATCTTGGTAAATGCATTCATTTATATTCTAGGTATGTAGCTTTTCAGTCGCCAGTATAGATAAAAATGACGGTGACCACTCTGATGCTGATTCTTGCTCGCTGAAGCACTATGCATGAACATCTTTCGTGTCCACGAATTAGCACAACGGGTTGAATACCTCGAAGAAGTCACCTGCGATGGTGAACCGCGGATTTCCGAATTAGAACAAAACACCGGCGATATCGAAACGAGAGTTGCGAGCCTCGAAGCCGAGGAAATGCGACGTGGAGGTAGCATTCGCGAAGAGAACGCCGTAAAAGGGGACACAAAAAGCAGAAACAGAAGAGTAGGCAGATCTTGCTCCGTGGAAGACAAACAAACAGGATCCCGACTGACTCTCAAGGTAAATTAGTTATTGTAAAAGGGTAAAACCCCAAAAAGTAGCACTAAACCATAATAACACAAAGCCAAGCACAAAGGGCACTAAGGAGAGGGTTTCGAAATGAGTGTGTGTATTGCTTGCCTGTCAACCGTAAGGGTTGACAAGTCTCTTTAAGTACATAGGAGGAGCTTCGCCTAAGCGAGGTTTCCAGCTTTCTGAGTTGGTTGGTTCACTCACAGCCTGAGGCTCCCATTTCACCCCATTACATTATGCGGCGTGAAAACCTCCTCAGCTTACCTCAACTTTCGTTGCTGATGATGGCGTCGTACGTGCCCATAGTCGTCTATAGCGAGCGTTGCATCCAGCACGGCCGGAACTCTTAGAAGATCAAATAGATTGCAGCAGCAGGAGCCTGTAACGACACGAATAAGATAGGCGGAATCAGAGGTATATGGGAGTACGTGAATGGGAGGCGAATTGTATATCCATAGGTCTAGTACCAAAGAAACAGAAAGATGAGGAACAAATCTAACTGAAGCTATGTGGTCTTATATATACGATTCAGGGCCGATACCCCCCCGATACCTGCCCTAGCCTTTTATGGAATCATACTCTATTCGCTACTAATTCTTTCTAGTGCATGGAGAGACGTGGCTGTGTTACATGTTCCGGAGGCAAAATCAGCGCGCTAACCCAGCATGGGTTAGCTTCTACGAATGGAAATGGGTCTCGCGACCTGACACTTCTTTCTTTCTGTGTTCTTCTAACTGTTATTTTGTAGCCTTAGCTCTCGTCTGAGTCGTCGTCCTCATCCCTTACGGCGAACTGTTGTGCTCTGTATATTCTGAATTGATCTATTAGACCCGTATGGATCATGAATCTTGCTGCCTTGCGGCTGAGCTTCTCTTCTGACAGGAGTCTTTTTGTGCTGAATAGCATAGTTGGGTGGTTGAAGTAATATTGTCGTAAGTCATTGAACCGTGGGCATTCCTCCAGAATATGGCTGACGGTTTGGTTGCTCGTTCTGCATTCGCAGGCGGGAGATTCGGTCTTTTTGATCCGAGCTAAGTAGCCCTTCAAGCCGATTTTCCCTGTTCTTATCTGTATAAGAACTGCCTCCTCTGCTTTCGTAGCGTTTTCGTGAGCCTTGGGTTTTCCCTGTAGTCCCCTTCCCCACCACTTCTTGTATTCCTCTCTTGTTTTGCCTATGGCGAAGTCTATTGCCTAGTCTGCTTTGGCTGTTTTCTTGATTTGGCGTTTGGCTGATGATATTAGCTGGTGGAAAAGGAAAGGGTGTGATTCCCCTGCTGGGCCCCTTCCTTTTTTCCTCTACCCTGTGGCTTTTTTTGCTAACTCGTCTACTGCCTCGTTGCCTTTTACGCCTGTATGCGCTGGAATCCAGTGGATTGCGACCTTGATCTTGTTTCGTTGGCAGTGTTTGATCTTCCCGAGTATGTATCTGAGGGTATGTTGGCCGGATTGGCCTGCTGGCCTCGCGGAAGAGATGATTGCCGCCTGATTGTCTGTAAATATTGTGATTTGCTTGATTCTTTTTCCCGCTCGGAGTGCGAGAGTTAGCGCTTGGAAAATGCCCACGAGTTCTCCGTGGTAGACGTTGGATCTGTCTAGTGTACCGAGGTGTTCCTGGCGGCTCTAGCCTGTCGCTGGGTACCATGTTGCCGCTCTCACTTCGTTATTGATCCCGCTACCGTCTGTATATATGATTGCGTGGCTGTGTTGGTTGTTTTTGCGGAGGATCTTGTCGTGTTCGTCTGTTGCTTTCTCCGCATCTGGGGCTATTCGGATTGTTGGTGGTTGCCACCGTGGTTCTAAGGGGTAGGGTGTCAGAGCTTCAATTCCTTCTCATGCCTCGTTCCTTATAATGGACCTTCCTTCCTGTTCAAGCCGTTGGAGAGGTGACTCAGAGGAGCGTCTTTGGTCAATAGGTCTTTCCCTAATCTTTGTCACAGATCGGTAGATAGGTGAGGCTTTGATTCGTAGCGCTGTGATGATGCTAGATCTGTGGATGAGTTGCTTTAGTGGTATCGTTAGCGTTTCTGCCTCGAGTACCGCCGCTGCTGTTGTTCTGAATGCCCCTGTTGCTGCTACTAGTCATTTCTTCTGTAGTGCCGTGAGCTTTGCGATTGTCTTTGCGTATTTGGTTTATACCCGTTCCGCTAGGAGTGTACTATACTGAGCTTGCGTAGCATATCCTTGGGAGCAGTACTCCCTTGTAGATCTGGAGTAATTGTTGTCTGCTCGCACCCCACGTAGACCTTCCGATTGCTCTCATCGTATTGACCGATACGTCTGTCTTTGCTGTCAATATGCTAATGTGTGGCATCTATGTTAGTTTAGCGTCTAGGATTACTCCTAAGTACCTTGCGTGGTCCTTTGCTTGGATTGTTTGGGTGTCTCCCGAGTGTAAGGGGGGCGTAAGTCCTCTGTTTCTGTCTGCGATTCTCTTGTCTCTGTTGTGTATGAAGTGTATGAGCTCGTATTTCGCTGGTGCGAACACCGAGGCGTGTCTTGAGGCCTATATCTCTATCTTTCTGTGTATTGCTTCCAGTTGTTCTCCTTTCTACTAGGACACTTGTGTCGTCTATGAACCCTGTGGTTAATGCCTGGTTTCTTGCTATTTCTAGCCGGTCCGCGTTGTAGAAGAGGTATAGGATTGGGGATAAAGGTGAGCCTTGGGGGATTCCTGTCTTGCATTCGAACTCCTCTGATATGCCTTCTGCTGTTTTGATCTTTGTGATTCTTCACTGTAGGTAGCTTTCGACCTAAGATACTAGTCTTGGATGTATGCGTCGTTTTCTGAGGTTATGGAGGAGTCTTTTATGTGAGACATTGTCGAATGCTCCTGATACGTCTAGCATGAGCAGGCTT
Organism: Ploettnerulaceae sp. D365; assembly: GCA_003988805.1. Classification (NCBI taxonomy): domain Eukaryota; kingdom Fungi; phylum Ascomycota; class Leotiomycetes; order Helotiales; family Ploettnerulaceae; species Ploettnerulaceae sp. D365. The sequence goes on from QYAL01000166.1 coordinate 26,175, forward strand.
GCTGCCTTCTTCTGGCGCCACGCTGAGTGGATTTTCTCCAGGAGTAGGCGTATGCCGTGCTCGCATGACATCAGTTTCCGTCCGCCTGTGTGTGATCGGGAGGAGTTTGTAGGTCTCTGCTGCATGTTGGATCTTTTTCGCTAGTATTGTGTCCATGATTTTCCCTATCGTGTTTATCAGGGCGATAGGGCGGTATGACTTTGGTTGGGAGTAGTCTGATTTGCCTGGCTTGCGGAGCACTACGGTGATTGATCTTTTGAATGCTTCAGGGCAGTATCCTAGGTCCAGTGAGCTGTTGATGATTTGTGTTAGCAGTGGCGAGAGTGCTCCTTCCGCTGCTTTGAGGATTCTGTTTGGCAGTGTGTCTTCTCCCGGGGCTTTGTCTGGGGGTACTATTCTCAGTGTTTCCTTCACTTCGTGTATCGTCACCGGTAGGAATTCTACCGATTCCGGGTATTCAAAGTTTTGGATGTCTCTGAGGTCCGCCCTCGGCGGTAGTGGGAAGAGTGCTGATTTAAGCACTTCGACCTTGCTAGTAAAGTCTTCTGCTATGTTCCCCTCGTTGTCTATTAGGTCTGGGGTGAATGCTGCTGTTGGCTTCCCCATTCCTCTGTTAGCCCATCTACTTACCGCCCACAAGGACTTTTCGTCTTCTATGCCTGCCATTTTCTTCCTATGAAGGTCCCTGTTGCCGTTGCTGATGTGTTTGGCTAGTGATTTCTTCACTGCTTTGACTTGTTCGTCTGTTCTTTCATGTGGCTCTTCTGAGGTCTTTGATTGCTGCCTGTGCTTTTGTGGTCAATCCCTCGACCGATCGGGGGGTGATCTTCGCTGTCGGAGTAGACGCGTCCGTGGCGATTTGGAGGGCTTTGACTACTTCCTTGACCTTGTTGTCGAGCTGGGCTCTCGATTTTGCTCTGGCAGAGTGTGGCAGTTCTCTGTTCAGGGTCTTGGTGAAGGTTTGGAGGTCCATCTTCTGGTATAGTCTTCTGCTAGCTGGTGTTGCTTCCTTTGGTGTGAGATAGATATGTGTGATTACCGGGAGGTGGTCCGATCCTGTAGCTATTGCCTGTCGTGCTCCGCACTACCTGCCCTAGCCATGTGCGTAACACTGGGCTGCCCCCTGGCACTCTACTCCTATTATAACCTAGCGTTACAGAGCCGGTGGAATAAGTTAGATATTTTGTGCCTAATTGTCGGTTAAGCACTGTAATTCTGTGAGCTCTCGCTTACAGTCGGGGAAAGCAAGTGTGACGCTTCAAAATTAGCGGAGAAACCTCACCAAAATCGAAATCGCTGAATTTTGCGTGTATTTGCGTGCACTCGCAGGCCGGAAATGCGTCGCAAATCGCAACTTCTAATTAATTAAACACGTAATAATATATGAAAAATCTTAATTTTTTTTAGAAATCAATAGATTAATATAATATCTATAATAATATCAAGTTTTTATAGTTTTATAATTGTTGGATTCACAGGTGTATATACAAAAGCTTCTGGTTATCCTAAAGTCGTGTATAATCTGATTGAGTTGTTGGTAGTTGGTTGACCTCCATGGAAGT
>QYAL01000166.1:27773-41498 GCA_003988805.1 Ploettnerulaceae sp. D365
ATTCCTGTACTCCCATACAGATTCCTGATGCTCAGTAGTCGATGCCAAGGTGGAAGCATCCCTGTTCACGTGACCTAGTTATCCTATTATTCCCACAATAATACATATTTTTGAAATAATCGTTTCTTTCAATTTCACCCGCAAAATTTGGAGCATCACACTTGCTTTCGCGTCACACTTGCTTTCCCCGACTGTAAGCGAGAGCTCACAGAATTACAGTGGTTAACCGACTATTACAGTGAGCATCAAAATCGACGACCTTTCTGTAAACTATTTTATTTTATTTGCGCCATAGTGCGCCATAGTGCCAAGCATCGCTAAATCAATTATAGTTAGTTGTCATTCTTTGTCATTATGGTTATCCTCGTAAGACGGCTGGCTGCTTTTATACAACCGGAAATGGTCATCACAACACATGACAGATAATGGAAATGGAATTGAGGTCTCAAGGAACCGAACAGCCAGTCTGTGGTACTGGCAGCAACTGGCAGCATCTGCCAGCGTGTTCTATGCATCTTTAGCGCCCTTCCTCGAACCTCGTAGAGCATTGACCATAATGACGAGCCCTTCCTCTTTCCGCGAAGTCGAATCATACGATAGACAATGGGACCCTTTTGAGGATGGCTTTCCTAGCCAACACACACAATTACAGGAGGACAAAAAGCTTGGGTTTTGTCAGCTTCGTGATTGGGAGGAAGGGAGGACATATAACCAAAGTCCGGCCAAGTATATACACCATTCGATCCATTGGAGCTTCAAGATCCACAACAGGATGCAGTCGACAAATACAGAAACTGATCTAGTTCTTGAGCTTGCTTTATATTGGCATCTCTATCTCAAACCTAAGTTGGATCAAGTCTGTCTATCTAAAATGCGAACTAAAAGGAAAACCATAGAGTCTGAGGGCACAAAGATTGTGTTGAAAGTCGCACAACGCGGGGTAGACAGTTATTTCAAAAGCTGTGATAAAACAGATATTGATTGGCCAGTGATAGAAAAGCAGCTTATGCTCTGGGCCGACCAATACCCAGATAAGGAATTAACAATAGAGAAGATGGATCAACTGCTACCTACGTCATCAAGAAGGACAGATAAAAGAGCCCGTTTTTCAACCACTCAACAACAACTCCATCAACGAGAAATACAGCTTGATGCAGAAGAAGACGCTATTGGTCAACCATCTATTACAAGCAGAGTTTAAAAGGTACTGCGTTGTCCCGGGCCCCCTTGTAATTTGGGCCCCCATTGTTGGGTTGACCCTGTGACCAAGAAGCATTATAAATTGAAGTGGCACTACTTCAAGGACATACTTAAACTTGTAGAAGAAGGCCATCATCTCGAGATACAGAACGATATGCCAGAAAAGGTCCGTTTGGATTTATATGCAGAGCAGCAGCAACTTCTCGAGATGCGTCGAAGGGATCCCAAATCATCTCCATCGAATGTCCCAGCAATTAATATTATGCTACCTGAATCAGTTTACCAGTCCGCTTATCTAGGGTCCTCGTCTGCGAGGGCCCCAGCTCTAGAGCGTCTGCTCCATTCAAACATCTTGATATCTCTGGTCCTCGAGATAAATTAACAGACGCGTATTTTTTTTTGGCAGGAGTCTCAAGTTGAGGGGCCAGAACAAAAGGCGGCATATCAAGAAGCTCGTAAAGTGATGAAGGATTATTGTATAGATGTAAGACTGATCTATAGAATCCAGATCCAAAGAAATTGATTGATTTGGGTGTCAAAACTGGGGCTGCCGAGCATATTGCATGACATCGACGAATGGAAGCAATATCGAAAGCGGCGCAGAAAAACAGAGTGCCTAGAATAAAGTGATTACTCCTGGGACTCCATGAATAATATAATCCACTGCGTGAGGTTGTCGATATCTTGGGGCTTATATTAATAGCTTAGGATCCTACAATATTCTTCAACAAGACTGATAGGTATATGCTGGTGGTATCTTTGGGATCAAGGGAAAGTATAGGAGCCGATTGACTTTTGATCTCGCATAAATGATAGGTTTTCCACACCGTCCTCCTCATTGCTTGGTGACCTTTTCATGATTTCCTTCTAGCTTCCTCAGAGGTGTGCTCAAGAATCCACACATACAATTCGCTCTATAAATCCACCTGGCCAATTCAAATACTCCATTTCCCTATCCAGCGTCAAAGAAAGCGAGATATTTGTGCACCTTTCTTCAATCAACGAGTGTCTCCAGTGACTTCTGTAGTAATTTTGCGGACTAAGTCTTCCAACGGTAGAACACATTCTCTCACGGGTTTAGCATTTAATCCAAGCCTAACTCTTATTCCATCAGCGCCGGAAAGATCTCTCAGTGTCATGACCGGAACCAGGTCTTGTAGTTTAGCACCACGATGCCACTCTTCCACGGCGGTGTGTATAATATTTGCGGAGCGGATCCGATACCAAGCTCCAGCATCTAGCTCAGATCCTGACGGTTTCTCTGGGTCCTTTTTCCACGATCGCCAACTAGATATAAAATCATAGAATCTCTGAGGATCAAAGTGATAACGGTATTCGCCCGATCCGCCACTCAGAGGCTGTCCTGCATCCCGAGCGTGCTGTAGATAATCAAGCGCACGAGCAGTGATCATCGCGCACTTTATCCATTGACAATGTTTGTCAGCTTCGACACCTGGCCATACTTCTATTTGTCGCATCCTGCTGCTATATTCTTCGTCATCCTCATCAGGATCTCGCTGCCTCTTCCTCTTATCGTCTTTGTCATCACGTATTAGCTATTGGTTGGCAATGAATAGTCTTATATATAAAGTCTGTTACGGTGTGTGCTTCTTCAAAGTCCAGGAGGACGTCTATAATCCTTATGATAGGTTTGGGAGGACATGTTACCTGCATGAGCTCTTTTGCCGCGCTTAAATCCATGGTTGAACGTCGAGAAAGGCTTGCAATACCCGATATTGCACGGTTGGTTGGCTGTGAAGTTGGAGTGTGAAGTCGTCTAGTGGAATTTAGGCAGCGTTTCCCTTGTTGCTGCAAGACTGTCATAACGATAAGTTACAAGGTCATTCTCTCGTTACCTGAGGCATCCAAGTACTTAATACATTCATAAGGTCATATGATAGTAGTAGTTTGCGCAGGCTATACTTGAATCTATCTAACTAAATATGTAGAGCAAAGTATTTTAGCCTTTAAAACAGAAGTGCTGTAGCCCTGAGAAAGTAAATGCCTTTAATATAATAAGTTCAGAGCGATATAAGTTTAATCATAGCTTTCTATAGTCAGTCCTGCGTGTCTAAAATGACCTTTAGCACTCTGCTCTTTCTCCCAACCATGCTAATACACCATTTAAGAAAACGATCAAAGTCTTGACTTGGATCCGCCTCATAGACTTACTAATTTCGTTTAATAAAAGCTTTTAATTCAGCAAAACATTCTTTAATAGGATTCAGATCCGAAGAATATAGTGGCAAATATAAAATCTTTACTCCGGCATTAAAGCACATTTGTTCAATCTGTTCGCTACGATAAAATGAAGCATTGTCCATAATAATTACAGACTTTGGCTCGGGCCATCTGCCGCTATAGGGAAGTAGCTGCTCAATGAAATCCTCAAAAAGAGTTGTATCTGTAGATCCCTGAAATACACGGGCAAATAAAATCTCATCTTGGGTATAGGTAGGGAGTATCTGGTAACGTTGCTCGCGCTGGAACTGAGTAATTTGGACTGGGGTGACCCCAAGGGGAGACCAGCCAGTCCGCCTAAATCCAATACGTTTGTCGCAACCAGATTCATCCACATAAACAAGTTGGTGCGAATGGAAGCTAATCGATAGGTTATAAATATATAAGTCTCGCAGATCTGCATTTCTTCCTTGTGCTATTCGGCGAATTGTTTTTTTGGTCCAGCCTTTGAAAGCTAATGCTCTCGCTATACTAGAAGCAGTCACAAGTACTTCAAATTCATCCCATAGGAAGACAATCATTTCGGACTGATATAACCCCGGCTTTGCTAGAAAGGGCTCACAAAGAGCGTTTAGCATAGGTGGTGTAATACTTCGTTTTCGTCCCGGGCCATTTCGTGGAGCTTTTGGGGTGCCCAAATAATGAATCTTCGAGCGTATTTCTCGAATAGCACGTGGCTTACATCTGGCAGCTTCGGCAATTTCGATATTAGTAGACTTACTATGGATCATATTATCAATTATATCCTGCTGTGACTTTGTAAGGTTTGGTGCCATCGAGGAGCTGTTTGTCGCGAGGTGATGCATTCTGCAGGTACAGTACAGATTGGCAACATTGAATATCACAATTCAAAGTAGACAAAAGGTCAGCATCGAACTGAAAGGACACAGTTGCAAAAGGGCATTATCGAATCTCAAAGAACAAATTGGAAGAAAAGTCATCATTGAGTCGCTCGAGTCGCAAAGGCGGCGCTCGATGCCCTCAGCAACGACCTCAGAAATAACAAAGAGCACTAACCGGATAATACAGTGTATCTAGCGCAACGTCAATGTCTTGGCAATATGGCGCAAATAAATAAAAGAGTTGTACAAAGAGGTCCCCGAATTCGCCGAATTCGACGCCGACTAACTTATATGATTCCAAAAAAAAAAAAAAAGTAAGAGCCGCAGGGAGAAAAGCGGGGGCGACAAGACAGGCATACGAAGATTAATAAAGGAACTCATCGTTCTGGGAATACCGATGACGATTACAACACAAGCGATACAAACGATGATAATCCACGACCTGCAAAGCGACGGAAGCTTCCCACATCTACCAACAACGCTCTAACACCCGATGAGCCAACACCTGTAGACAACGAGTTAGCACCAGTTGCAGAGTACCGGGAAAACATACAGTCTCGAACTTGCGCTGCCACGTATCCCCGAGCAGTTGAATCTCTCACTCAACACGGAGGTTTTAGGTGCTGGCTCTGAGGAGTTGCCAACAACGGCTGCATCCTCTCACCGGGCCTTCGCGTCTCGCAAGCCGGGCAAGGAGCTGACAAAAGAGCAAGAGAGTCTGTTGGCCAAGATGGTCCACAAAGACAAGAAGAGCGGCATTTCCCAGGCCACACGCTACAGTATTTGAAGGAGAACTTCTTCACGAAGCAAGGGGGAAAGCCTCGAAAGCGGGGTCGAAAGCGTGGTGTGAGGGGTCGGGGTGCGTAAATGGCAATAGAACAAGCACATAACCGTAAGCACCACTTCTCGGAGCGTGTCCAAAATCAATAAGAAGCATTTTGACATGCGTTTTTTTATATGCTGTAATAGTGAGCTATCACAAGGTTGCGATTTTGGATACCCCATACCCACCGTCTCCCAATACAAGTATATTTCTAGGCCGATTTCCGAGCACAAGTGATGCCAGCGATCATTGAATTTTGTCTAGGCTGGGAGAAATCTGTGCAATCCTTTGGTATTCGAAAACTGCTCAGGCGCTCTTCGTAAGTTTGCCTCTCGAATATGAGCGATACGTCCAGCCAGCAGGTAAGCTGATTTGTAAAGGAAGCGGTGACTTGAGGATATACCAACGCAATTCACAGCTCATGCTTCTAATCAAAGTTCGAAAGTCACCGCGGTATCTAGTGCCGAGGGTCGATTTCCTTCGCCGGCATCTTCCGCGCCATAAACCATGGATATTATCCTACCGACGCTAACCGAATTTACGTTCTGTCCGCACTCCACACGCTGCTGTTCCTTTACGGCAGTGGTCCGGGAGTGTTAGAATGATAATTCAATTGTAGTCTATGGAGCTACAGAGATTTGTATATAGTGGAGTGCTGACTAATATCACACTATACTCTATATTCTGACAGGGAGGGCAAGGTGTCTCCTTCGGCCAGCTTGCCCAACTTATCGAGAGCAGTGGCTATGTTGGGAAGATTGACGACTTCACGGTCAAGCCGCTACAGTAACACTCGTTCTTCTTGACTGGCTTTAGCCGGCATACCTTATCCCGACTCTCAGTGGCACGATTTTGTCGCCTACCGTGGAGGCAAACCGTGTCTTCGACAACGCGCCTTCAAGTTAAGTATGGCTTAGGTTTTGTAGGATATAAGGGGTACAGGTGACCAAAAACCACGAATCAGCGCTGAGAAATAATAATGATATCAGCCATACCTTTCGCTCATGCACAGCACCATTGTCACCACTTGCAGGCGCTCCCTCCATACCATCAATTGCCAATCATAATACCGCATGCTGACCCCATATGCATTGTCTCCCAGTCAATGTGAGTGCTGCATGCAAATCTATAAATTCGACCTAGGCTGCCAATTTTCCTCGTAAAGCTGTGCTAGGAAATAGTGCTCAGTATCATACGAGCGATCATCCAAAAGTTTCTTAAAGTGAGTTTCTATTTTCATCCGATTAGCTATTGAAAAATTTGACAAGCAAGCAGGAACAGGCACGTATACCATTGAAGTTGACGTAGACTGCTGTTTGCCGTATGAAACGAACTTGCTCGGTATTCAATTCAGCCATAGAAGAACTTCCCGTCGGGTTCCAGTCTAAAGAAAAAAGGGTGAAATCCTTTATAGCAATAATGAAAGTGGGCTAACAAAACATTTGCACCGATATGTAGCTCTCTGATCATATCCAACCGGGCATGTCGTGTCTACTAACGTTAGATTAACTGAAAGTAATCTTAAATGGAGTACTACGAACACTGAGCCCATGCTTGCGAGAATATCCGACATCGTGTTCCGTTAGAAGTGAGCAATTATGCAACAAAACGAAAGTACTGAGATAAATGCAAAACCAATTGCCAGGATTTTGTGTCAGGGTAAGCTTCTGTAAAAGATCCAAAATCTTGGTCCTTAAGGGTGCCTGGAGCCTTTGAGTTATAATAAACTGGGCCTGAGCTGACAAGACTGGTGGGACCGGAATCTTTCCGTGCATCGGGCTTGATCTATCCATAATGTCGGAGGATATACCCAAAGTTTCGGGACCCGATATTCGTTGAGACTTCACACATATTCGAACAGTAACCTATAACTGCAAAACCATGCGCAGCAGCTCTTTCTCTTCCTTTGTCTATACACCGAAACCTTTGGTCAGCATAGCTATTTTACAGAGCGCTATGGCTCAACTTACCTTTGCATGGTTAGAGAACTCTACTGCCATCGTGTATGTATCCCATAGCAGCCGGTCGTTGGAGTTAAGGGCGCTCTTGAAATATTTCGGGCCTTCTTTGACGATATGATCTTTGTGGGCCTGAAAAGCGGCAGACATATCAGTAGCAGCATAATTCGTAATAGCTACCCGTTTGATTACTCCGCCATCAGACCACTGTCGGTGGAGCATATCTCCTTCTATAGGCACGAATTCCCTCACTTTCAAGGCAATAGCACTATCGCCATAGTCCTGGGTGATGTATATTGCCTTGACGGTAGACGAAGCCCAATTTGTAATATCCGGCATCCTTCGCCCTACGAATCGATGCGTCTACTCATGTCCAGGAGCAAAGCTACCTTCTCTGAACAGTCTCACGTCTGCTAGGTTGTACCGAAGGCAAGGAAGCCTGCTTATCTTAGGTTTGAGGACTCGTTTGCAGGTAAGGCATACTCCGGATGGATTAGGAGGATCAGAATAGCACTGCAATATTGTAAGCTCAGGGAGTCAACTAGACATACATAGCTGTCACATACTCTGATGCGCTGCATTCTGCACCGGATGCAGGCAGTGTTTTTCCGAGTCGCTGTAGTTTCTATCCGATCTTGTTGGTTTTGAAAAAGCTTCCTAGGTGTTGGAGCCGTGGTATCGGTGCCGAGATCGATGAGATCTAAAGATCCCTCCTGATCGAATGAACTTGGTTGATCGGAGATATATTGACCTGGCTTATTATAAGTTGGTTTATATTGGGTGCTGTCCGTGCGTGGCTCTGAAGAATAGTTCATGTTATGTATGGCTGAATCCGGCTGAGTATGTTGAAGTGGCCATATGTGTCTGATTGGGGTTTGCACATGCAACTGCAGTTGATCTATGGGCGGTGCAAACTCATCGCAAGCAAATCTGTCCTTTGGCTGCTATTAGTTCAAGTCAGTGGTGAAATACTTCCCTCAATAAAAGAGAAGGAGCTACCAAGGATAAATCCATGTCGTAAAAGAGTTCTGAGTCAGTATATGACGGGATTTGAGCGGGTGAAATGATGGAAGACGAAGAATTCATGGACATGGCCGAGGGTTCAAAATCAGAATATTGAAGCGAGGCGTATGACTCTCTCTTATCTATTCGTTGTTAGTAGGCGGTTGATCCTGTGAAACTTCCAAAGATTACCACCAAGATAGCCCACGGTTGAAGATGGCGCTTGGCTATATGAGCCGATATTTGCAAAGCAATTTGCAATCTGCTTTGGCACTAAGCCTAGAGTAAAGGATGAAATATCGGATACTGCATGTGAGAAATAAGGAGTATCTTTATTGTTTATAATTGAAAGATACATCTGCGTCGAAGATTCGACTGCTTTATTATTCATTATGATGGGATTTGGAGTTTCCGGATCTAGAGAAAGCTTGCGAAAACGTTTGGATGGTCTTGCGGCCTTTCTCTGGGGCTCTGCGGTAATGTTAAGGAGTGCAGACATGGGAAGCTGGAGAATAAAGGCAGCCCCGGTCAAAGTAGCGACTTAATCATCAGATAATGAATTGATATCAATACCACTTGATTTCTCCCGTGGAATTTGATGTCTCAAGGCAGGGCCAGGAAAGCTCCCGACCCGGCTCCTTCAAGGCAGGCGGTGTGGCATATGGGCCCGGGAACCCACTAACGTTAGTATGACATCAATCCCCATACAAATTCTAGGGGGACACCATGTCAATATCAGAATGCTCATGCCCTGGGTACACCCTACGATTCTATCAATACTATTCACTTAAGAACGGTCACAGGGCACTCTTGCATTGGGTTGGACGTAGTGTATTGACACACGAGGAGAGTTCTATCTACTTAGTCGGGTTGCACTGCCACGGTACGTGCGCGCTGTCACTGGGCCAACCAACACGTGATCACTAGCTATACAATACTGACTCTGAACTCATATCTTCAACAAATACCACGATTCTATCAATACCACGATTCCTTCTATACAATTCCTTCCATGCGATTCAATCAATACTACGATTCAATCAATACTACGATTCAATCAACACCACGATTCCATCAATACAGCGAGTCCCTCTGCGATTCCCTCTATGCGATTCAATTAACACCACGATTCTATGATCACCACGATTCCCTCCATACGATTCCTACTATACAATTCCCTTAATACTGCGATTCAATCAATACAGAGATTTATTTGATACAGCGATTCCCTCTGTGCGATTCCCTCAATACAATTCCCCCTATGCTGCGATTCCCTCCATGCGATTCCCTCTATGCAATTCCCTATAATCGTAGCCTTATAAGCTTACTAATACTCTCTTTATCCACCCCTCGTATTAGTCTATTCTATCGATACTGCGATTCCATTAATACGATTAATTCTATTAACAACGAGTTTGATCTAGTTTGAGTAGTATCTCCACCTAATTTTGATAGCCGAGGATTGATGGCAATACGCCTATTCGGGTTAGAAATGAACGTTCGGAGTGCACTGCCCTGAGACTGTTGGAGAGAAGTTCATTATGCAGGCCCATACAGAGACGTACTACGACGATGATGTTACCCTTTATACTGGCTTCATACATCTCTATCTGATAGGAACGGGAATGCTCTAATAGGGTTGTATTCAAAAGAGGACTCTGCGTTTCTATATTTTGATAAGGCTGCTCTGACTCTCCAACGGAACGAACCTGCGGACGCATAATGGCGAGCTCCTTCAAAATATAGGCATAAATGAGCTTTACAGTAGTTAAAATATTGATTACTACTGTTAGCAGGGACGGTGACGTCTCGCAGAATGGACGAAGGCTGAAATAATGAACCGCGTAGAAACCCCACCTCTATATGTGAAGCCCTCACGACGCGGCTGCCTAGCCGAGCTATCAAACTTAGGCTGTCACATGCAGATAGGGCCTCAAATGCACCCGCATCAGCGCAATTCTTCTATCAGTGGTTGAATTCTCAAACGGGAGCGAGGTATTTTCACACCAATAACGGAACAGGTAATATAAGCCACGTAGAAGAAGACATCGGCTGAGACAAGCCCTCGCATAAGTTAACTAGAGCGCAGCTGCCAACACTCATGCATGGAGGTATTGAGTGGAATCCAGCACAACATCCTACAAGCTTTTTGAACATGATTTTACCCTCTAGCTGTTCTACATAGCTGAAGATTAGATCGGACGCAATCTCGTTGCGCTCTAGTGACCATATCATGTCGAATCAATCAAGGGGAGGTCGTGGGGCAGGAGGGCGAGGAAGTAGCGACGGCGGCTGGGCCAGAAGTGATGGCCAGAGAGGTCGTGGTGGTAGTGGTCGAGGTCTTGGAAACCGTGGCAATGAGGCCCGTGGAGACGGTGGCGGCGGTAGGGGAGGCTCTCGGTCTCAAGCCGCTCCTCACGTCGAAGTATTCGGGTGAGCGTTTATGTTGCTTATGTTCTAGTTATATACTGACTTATGGTCCTGAAGTAGCGGGCACTTCCCTCTCCCAGATCCAGGTATCACCAAGCTCGAGGATGATTTCATGAGACAAAAATCAGCACTGGGAGCTAGCGTAGCTAAACTATCTGTCAACGAAGACTTCCCTACTAGACCAGCGTATGGTACCAGAGGGATGCCCATTACGTTGTGGGCTAACTATTTCAACCTCGAACCAGCCAAGAATCTGGTCCTCTATCGATATCATGTCAGCGTACTACCGGAGGCAAAGGGCAGGAAGCTGAAGCGCATCTTTGATCTGCTTATCCAAGAGCCCTCACTGGCACGTTCGGCGACTGACTTTAAGACATTCCTGATCCTACGAAACAAGGTGGAAGAAATAGAGGTTGACGTTGCCTACCGGTCTGAGTTCGAGGATGATCCTCAGCCGAATACTCGCCCGTACCGTGTTAAGATCCAGATCACTGGTCAAATAGAAGTGGCAGCACTTCTCAACTATTTCCAAACCACGGAAGCAGATCCGAACTTCTCTCCCTTAACGCAGCATCAGATCCTCCAGACCTTGAACGTCCTTTTAGGTCATTATCCGCAGGCAAACCCGGCCACAAGTACCATTTCGGGCAACAAGCACTTTTCATTTGGTGTTAAGCCCGTTGGCGTCGACCTCGGCGGAGGCCTGGCTGCGTTGCGTGGCTACTTCCGAAGTGTTCGCCTAGGGACAGGACGAATGCTTGTCAACATCAACGTGAGCCACGCAGTGTTCTTCCAACCGGGATCCCTTGTGGATTTGATATTCACATTTGCCAATGCGTACGGAAGAAACTCATGGCAACTGGAGAAATTTCTGAAGAAAGTCCGTGTAGAGACAACTCATTTACCTGTAAAGAAAAACAAGGCCGGACAAAAGATCCCGCGGATCAAGACCATTATTGGCCTGGCAAACACCAACGATGGTTCTATGTTGTCCCATCCTCCACAGGTCTCCAAGTTTGCTGCAGGTCCTAAAGATGTACAGTTCTGGCTAGATAGCCCTTCTCAGAAAACTCCCACGACACTTGGAGCAAAAAAGGGAGGGGCATCGACGAAGGCAACCAGTGCAGGTTACATCAGCGTGTATGACTTCTTTGAAAAATGCAAGCATTATCTCCGAGCCCGCTAGGAACTAAAGCTAACAATGACTAGACCACAATCTGACTATCAAAAGCCCTGAGATACCGGTTTTGAATATTGGGAACAAGGATAATCCGACGTATATACCTGCGGAATATTGTCAGGTCTTGCCTGGGCAACCTTCAATGAAGAAGCTGAGCCCGGATCAGACAGCTGCAATGATTCGATTCGCTTGTCGCAAGCCGTTCTTAAACGCACAAATCATCACATCCGACGGCCCTCAAGTGCTCGGCTTGTTGCCTGCCTCGAACTCCCTTCTGGTTAGCTAGACTTCCAATGAATTGTTGAGAGATACTAATTTGTGTAGACTTCTTTTGGCATCAGCATTGATTTAGCCATGGTCACCGTTCCAGGTCGAGTACTTAGTTCCCCCGTCGTTAAATACCAAGGAACTGCTACAGAAACCCCCAGGAATGGATCTTGGAATATGAGAGCAGTCAAGTTTACCTCCAGTGCCACTGTTCCTGCATGGACGTACCTATGGATCAAGAGATCAGGCAGGCCTGGTCTAGTTGAGAATAATAAACTGGTCAAGACGATTGTGACAAGCTTTAGAGACAAGATGAGGGATTGCGGTCTTGCTGTGCCAGAGCCTATAGCACCAGGCCCATCCATGGAACTAGACGCTGCAGGCGCGACACTAACCAATGATCAGCTAATCGAATCCATAATGCGGTCAATTTCAGCACACCCAGCTAAGATTGGGATGATATTTGTCCTCTTGCCAGACATGGATGCTGCAGTGTACAATAGGGTCAAATATGTGGGCGATATTTTACTTGGATTTCATACTGTCTGCTCTCTCGATATCAAAGCCGCCAAGGAGGGAGGCAGAGATCAATATCTTACCAATATCGCGCTTAAGGTCAACTGCAAGTTGCTCGGGGTGAACCAATCTCTTGACGGATCAAAGCTTGGGATCATCGGTGAAGGCAAGACGATGGTGGTTGGTATTGATGTTACTCATCCCTCCCCAGGCTCCCTCTCGACTGCCCCAAGCGTCGCCGCGGTGGTTGCCAGCACTGACAAGTCCCTGGGTCAGTTCCCGTGTGAGCTCAGTAGCCAAAAGGGCCGTGAGGAGATGGTAACAAACTTGAGCGCTATGTTCAAGTCACGGCTCGATCTTTGGAGGGCTCGAAATAAGTCTCTGCCAGAGAACATTCTTGTCTACCGCGATGGCGTCTCGGAGGGCCAATACCAGGTCCTCAAAGACACTGAGATTCCTTCTTTGCGTACGGCATGTGACTTGGCATATACCTCTGATCATAGGAAGAGAGGCTTCCCAAAAATATCCGTCATTGTCGTCGGTAAGAGACACCACACGCGCTTCTACGCAACCAGAGAAAACGAAGCCGACCGCTCCGCAAATCCGCTCAATGGCACAGTCGTCGACCGCGGCGTGACGAGCATGTGGAACTGGGATTTCTTCCTCCAAGCGCACACCTGCTTACAGGGCACCGTAAAGCCCGCACACTACTATGTCGTCCTTGATGAGATCTTTGGTAAAGGAGACCTGAAGAAGCCTTACCCGTTCCCTAATGCCGCCGACACCCTTGAAGAACTAACACATAACATCTGCTACCTCTTCGCCCGAGCTACCAAGGCTGTCAGCATCTGCCCTCCTGCCTACTATGCGGATCTGGCCTGTGAGCGTGCAAGGTGCTACTTGAGCGGTGTTTTTGACCCGGTTTCATCTAGCGGCTCTAGTGTAACCAGTGGTAGTCAGGGTAATTGTAAACGCTGCGGATGTGAAGATACATCATAGACTACAGAACTCGATGTTTTACATATAGGTTAGCGAAAGGTGAAGATGCAATTTCACTGCAGCAGGGATACCGCCAAGTATGATGATAAGATCTGTCGAATTTATTGGCGCATTGCACGAACGACGAGGAGCAGCGGTGGACTGGTGAAAAATGCAAAATTCAGGAGGGTCACCAGGGGTCGACAGAATAGCCGGGACGGCGCTAATCCGCATTCGGGCGGTAAACAAGAACACCAAGAAATCTACTTTTCTCTTTCTCTCTAATTA
>QYAL01000167.1:0-14374 GCA_003988805.1 Ploettnerulaceae sp. D365
CCCTTTCCGAAGGGATTCACGTAGAGGCAGGTATGGGAGAACAGTATTTTCATTAGATATCTCAAGCTCGAATCTGCTGAGCAATACGCAAGCTATACATGTCTAAGCACAGACCATCTAACTAGCTCTATTGGTGCCTTACGTGACAGGCAACGAGTATGACACTGAACCCTTATTTATTCAACAATATCAGATTTTTATATAAAATAAAGCTTTAATAGAATATTATAATATATTATCTTATTATCTTGAAATATTTAGTAGTTTTAGCTAAACGACTCAGTTTTTAAGCTTAGAAGCCAACTAACTATAGTTTTACCTGATCGGGTTAAAACTACTACCGTTCTAGCCAATTGGAACTAACGCGCGTTAGTTTTGTAGTTTGCCAAGAACTGGAAAACTATTGGCTACACTGGATGCCCCAAAGCACTCCTCTTCCGAAGCTCCTTCACGTTTTCGCTATCTTCAATGCGATAGTGGTGGAAAGAACCATCATTCTCATGTCCCAAGTCTCCCGCTGTGGCTTTCCGATACCTGCAAACAAAGGATGATCAGCTTGAGTACCACATGACAAGAGAGGATCCATACATGAGATAATGCGAATCTTCACCATTCCAGTAGTAGGTTGCATGTCGCTCCCAGGTTCCATTGTTATCTGTTACCATGGAGGACTCTTTAAGAGATCGGTGCGACAGGGGAATATGTGCTTCTGCTGAGCGTTTCTCCTCCTCGGAGTCGATCCAATAAGCATGACTAGTGAGGCCATCACTTCTAACTCTTTAGACAGATCAGCAACGATATCATAAACTCCCAGTGGCCAATCAATACATTGTGTCAATAGGATCTTGAACTGATCTTTGAATTGATTAAAGTGGACAGGTAAATACATACCGAAATCCGGATTTCGCTTTGTATCCAGTCGTGAAGACGCTAATAACCAGCCCAATGGAAGCAATAATACAGTCAGATCTATCATACTTCTGAACACAGTCTTTGGCCAGACCATACGCAGAAGCCCCAAGACCAAATAAACCAACGGCCCAGCTGATGGCGGAGAAAGCTTTCTGAGCAACAAGAGTTATGGCCAGAGCCACATAAACCACACCTTGACGTTCAACCAATTCATCGGATTGACTTGGAACTACGAGCCCTATCACACCTTCCCAAGCCTTGGTATCAGGCTAGTTCGAAAGTCAGCAAGCCATCATGAGATGTGTTGTCTGGGGTTATGTTCTAACTGGAATCGATGGCAGGTCATCGTTTGGGAATAATCCCTCGAACTCGGGACTGTCAAGAATATCAGCGATGACAAACATCCCAATCGCAAATATCAATAGTATAGCACTCAATGTACTTGAATGCATTGTAGAAACGTTTGTCGCTTCAAAAATAACGAGACTGGGGCAAGAAGTTCGCGAGATATGGCTATAGCGCTGAGACAACTCTGTTCCGTTACTCTTTTTCCATCTAGGCTCTGGGTTACTCTGCCTTTTATCTTCATTACTATTTCTTTGAGCCTGACCAAGAGCTATTCTCCAGCTCATAGTCAAGTGAGCGGCAGCTGACCGCCACGAGCACTCTTAGTGTACCAAGGCGTTTCTCGGTTGATGGGTAGTGCCCATGCATTTATTTTCAGCTCAATCTTACAATATGGAGGGGGATTGCCGAAATTGGAGGTATCGAGTGTGGTCACGATAGTTGTACGAAGTCCCCGCATGGCAAGATATGACAATCGGGGAAGTAGTGTTACAGTCAGCAAGCTCGTATTACATTATTTCGGTTATTGAATATTTCTTGCACAGTCATCGGGCAATTTTTACCTATAGAATTTAGCATACAGCAGATCAGTTGATACCGCCTGCGAATATAGTGCTATCTCAGTGTTTCTTTTGCGTCAAGGTTCCGACTAAAAGGCTCCGACTACAAGGTTCGGTCAAAGTTATCTTTGATGGATAACCGTGTCGTAACCTAACAATCCAGAACCGGTATTTTTTATCGGCAAGGCTATATACATGATACATTCAACCATCAATAAAAAGACTTTTATACGCTAGATTCGAACTTTCGAAGTGGTAACAGATGTTAAAATACCAGCAGCGTGGCCACCCGTCTACAGTGTTTCTTGAAGTTGGCCAGATTATTCGCCAAGTCAGCCTAAGAGTAAGATTTCCACGTTCCTCGTTATATGTCCAAGGGAGAAAAAGTAAATATTGACAGTGAAAGAGACATTGACAGTGATGACCAAATTGGAAATCGAGACCGCCCTGTCAAATACGTCTTGTGGGTATGTAAACAAAATATTAGACAAGTCAGCCCGAAGCTTGGGAATATCGAGTTTGGGCTCTAGAGCACGTGGATGTACACAGGCTCGACCAGCAGAAATATGTGGTGAGATCTCTAGAGGTTTGGGAGTGATGTCAGCATGAGGTCTGCCTTCAAGAAACTATTTATATCTGGTTTCACATCTGCCTCCATGATTAGAAATTCAATTTCGTCAATTTGGAATACAATAAGGTGTGACAATTATGGATTTGACCCAAAAAGGCTAGCGACCAGCTATAGCTCATCCTGCTCCTATGAACTTCCCTTAAATAGCTCTCATAGGTCGTTTCTTGTTTTTCTTGGACTCTAAGACGTACCAATACAGCCAGTACCTCTCAAGACAGATTCAAGAGTCAGAATGTTCAACTGAGCTAGTCCTTCCAAAATATACTCGTTTTCATCGTGTAGGATCGCGTAGGTCCACAAAGGAAACTAGACGTGAGCGTTTCTAAGGTGAGTGCTGATCATTTGCTCGATTTCCATTCTGTCTCCTTCCATTCACCTATACGAGGTAATTTCTCTGTGCCATGCGATCAAATGACGTTGAAACTACAGACACATAAGTGACAACAGATTTCCACTTGACAGCAACATAAACACATATACCATACCGTCTTCAGTCAAATCGTCGAACTTTGAGATAGTAAAGCAATCGCGAGAAAATATTTGAGGGGGGGAGGGGACGGGCAAGGGTAATTACCTATTATTTTCTGAGTCTTGAGAGCCATGAAGAATAGGGGACCATTCTTTTTCTTGAATTCTGATGGAATTTTGTTTGGAGAAAGGAGGAAGAACCTCTTCGCGTCTGTTTACTTTTTTATCATTTTCACCAAACTGCTTGAAATCATGCGAGTCATCGTCTGAAATGCTTCTGATATCAATCTCTTCACTTTCTCAGTGACTGTCGGGACAACAGCTCACAAAGACAACACCGATGCTTTCTCAGCAGGGGAGCCGTTCCAACACCAGTTTTCCAATAGTATTCCAAGACCTTCAATTCGGAAAATGGGAATTTGGGTACCAAGTTCCCCCAATGGCACTATTAGAACTGTCGGGATAGAGGGATACGGATCTAATCAAGTCCAACCCGATTAGGTACAGTAGCAAAAGAGAGTATCTTTAAGAACTCTCTTCCCCCTAGATCCTCTTAATTCTACGCATGTGAAATCTACCAAAACCATATACTTTTCAAGGCAAAGTGAACTCTTTGTCGAAGTAAAAGCACAGTACATGCTAAACCTTCAAAGCTCTCAGTATAATCTATGTCAAATAACAAGGCTTAGAGCAATTCATCAGGATTTTATGTTTGGATTAGTCGTATTTGAGTTCATGTTCGTCGAATCACCTTCGTTATGTATATCAAAGATGACTAGGAAACTAGTAACTACATAATACCCTTTCTTTTACGGTTAAAAGGGACAGGAAATGGACTATAAAGCAAGCTCTCATAGTCCCAGTCTACTTTAGCTGGCATGCTAAAAGAGAAAAAAGTGTCAGAAGAGCATCCAAGAATAAAGTTGCTATGCCGGCTCTCCCGAATATAAGCATCAGAAATTCTGTATGTGTACCAATTCTCTGAAATCTGCCACGTGATATTTGTAGTCTACCATACAAAAATCAATACTGGTAGATTGTAGCCCTTCGCTCCCAAGAGGACCAAGCCGCTTTACAAGTTCAGATATGAATGGCAATAACGAACCCGGTGACAGCAATACCTATATTCACAACACTCCCCCCCCCCCCCTAAAACCCGTTATTAATCCTGTTCAATAATGATATTTCGGTCCAGCATAATAACAGAAAAACATAGTAAAGCGACCTCGACAGGATCTTCGATACCAATTACACAACACCCAGAAATAGCCTCGAAATTCTGGACTATGTTCATGGTTCAATTTTAGTTAACGCATGCCATGATCTGCACGATATTCGCACCGAGACTTAATATAAGTCCATATATATTCTCCTCCCACAATCCTCTGGCACATATTCAAGCCTTACTGTCAAGTATCGGAGCTGCTATACCTATACAGGAACTCCAAAATTCACCTCGTTGCATAATACACAATTCCCTTTCCTTTCTCAAAATAGAATTAATGGAAGATGATACATAGACACGCCCCAAACGGGTATTAGAGAAGCATCAAACTTACATATGTTCATCCCACAAGTTTCAGTTTCAGCACACGAATTGATTTATTTTTCACCTGACTGTGCCGTCCCTGTCACATAGGCCTGCTGTCACAGGTGCTGCTTCAAGAAAGTAGCACAGGGTCTGAATCTAGGCGTAAGATATTACCTTGAGTGCGCGTAACAATAACGCATATATGAATCAAATGAGATAAAAAGCTACTCTCGATAACAACGACAACGCTGTTGTGAACGAAAAAAAAGTAGATTTTGACAACAATACTTAACCCTGCATCCTAACCCATCGGATCCTCTAATCCTGCCTTGTCCTTCCTTATATCATACCCCTCTTCCTCTCTTACTAAAACCCTAATGCACTCCAAAATCTTCCCACTGATGGATTCCCCCCTTATCTCCTCTCAGTCAAAAGAGTCGAAGCTGTAAATTGTTGACGAGAAGGAAAGGACGTGGGGAGAAGAGAGAGATATTATAGAGAGAGAGAGAGAGGGAGAGAGAGAGGAAAGAGAAGCGAAAAAAAATCAAGGGCATAGGTTGTATGACTGATAGTTGTGTTGCGCAAAGGTTGGAAGGTGATTTATCAGATAGGCTTTTTGTACTTTTGATTGATAGGCTAGGGTTAAATTGTCTTTTTTTCTTCTCGAAGTATGTTGATGCCTGGAGTAGGAGTTTTTTGGGTGTATGAAATCAATCTGTATATTAATTATAGCCAAGTTGAAGTACTAAAGCAGACTATTTAGAGAGCTTGAAAAAGAGACGATGGAGTTAAGTTTAGGGTTGGGGTTAAGAGAGCAGCAAGGGGGCAGAATTGAATAGAAGTGAAGATATCTTTCATACACGAGAAGGAATTTGGAAAGACAAGAAAGTCGAGTTATAAAATCTCGATTTCAAAATCTATAAGCTCTTCATCTATGTAGACAAAGCCAGCTTTTTCTCTCCACTATCACCATGTCATCAACTTTCTATTCGTACACCCATTCCATTCATCCATCCATCCATCCAGCTCAAAATCCAGATCCAAGATCTTCTCAAAAGGAAGCTCAAAACCCATGCAGAAGAGAACAAAATACTCAAACAAATCCGCTCATCCGCTGCGTATCAAATTCGCAAGTTCCTTCAAGTACAAAAGCAAAATCAACGCCGGTAATTGTTTCCTACACTGTAGGAGCAGTTGAGCCCATCCTAACCACTGAACACAAGTACGACTACGAAATAAAACTACAGGCTATTTCCAATCTTCCCGCTAGCAGCATGGCGGGAGGCCATCAGCTCACCCAGTAACCCTTCTAACCCACAATCCCGTGGGCTCAAATACTGCATCCTTATCCTTCCTCTTCCATGCACGATGCAGCCTGAGTCCAATTTCATGCTCCTCTCTCTTAACGTCCGCCTCCTCGCTCCTAAGTCTCTCCACCTTCACTTTTTCCATCTCTCTCTTGCGCCGCACATCTTCCTTCAAAAGCACGCTGTCCTTCGGCATCAGTTCCGTCATCTGCCTGATACTGCGCGTGATGTTATTCCGGCGATGCGCAAGATCGTCGAGTTGTGCTTGCAACGAGGTGACCAGATCGTGGGAGCTGGCTTCGGAGGGTGTCATGGGCAGGTTCTTGGCGACATTGGAAGAGCGTTTACTACCTGGTGGGAAAGTTGCTGGGGGTGCGGCCATGCTGATAAAAATGGGGGAGGATGGGACGGCTTTGCGGGTCACGGCGGAGGAAAGAAGATTAGGTTGTTGAAATGCGCTGACTCGAGGTCGTGTGCGGTTGAGCATCGCGGAGGGATTAGGTGGCGACGGCATTGGTGGTCTATCGAATGTATCAGTCGATGGGCGGGGTGTACTGTGTGTTTCTGATGGCGCGTAGGTTGTGACACTGAATCGGGAAGGAGGTTGTTCGTAGGGTTCCTCGGGTACATCTCCTAATCTTTGACTATGACTAAAGGCATGTTCGATTTGCGCCATGGTACTATCATCTTTTTCCCACTTCGGGCGTTGAGCCTCGATTGGCACTTTTATCTGGGCTAGTGTCCGGGTCGCAGCAGATTGATCGAGTATTACCGGGTCCGGTGTAATGTTTGTGGGCGATTGTTCAGTATGTTGACTGTCGCGTCTACTCTCTGTAAAAGAGGTCTGTTTACTAGTGTTGGCATAGGAGGGAAATTCCGGGCTAGTTTCATCAGATTGGTCTTGGACAATGGTTACTGGACTACCCCCGCTAGAAAAGGTGTCCGAATGAGGCGAGATGACGCGCTTGCCACTTTTCCGAGGGATAGAGATCGGTGGCATATCAAATTGGTCTTGCACGGGAGATACCAGCGTCACACGTCCGGTAGCCCCTTTCCATTCTGGCCTCTCGACTGGTGACTTCGATGTGTTGTTTTTTAGCTTGCGAACTCGATCTCCAAATGAAGTATGTGTCTTCTGACCGACGGTAATGCTAGATTCATTTCCCAAAACCAAGCCGGTTTCTTTGTGTACAGTACGCAGACCCGGTGGAGAGAATGTTCCTGGCTTGACGGATTGTGGTTTGCCTTTCTCACTGGTTGTGATTTCGCCTGAATAAGGGTCCCATCGAGGATCGTGTGATACTCTTCCCCTTGGATTATCACCCACTTGCTTTCGACCGACTAGATTCGCTGCTGCTGCAGCAACCTGATTGCGTTTCTCTCTTCTCATAACAGGAATACTGCTAGACGCTGATCTCGAGCTCGATTCCCGCCGACCGGAACCGAGATGTGAAATGTCAGGCATCTCATCAATTGGAGACACCCCTTCACTCTCCTGTGCCTGACTCCTGATAATAGTCAGCATCTCTCTCTGTTTAAATCATGAGGGTCGGACATGAGTAAGTATAGGGAGAGGGCGAGATGGTGTTGAAAGAACAGCCGAATGCCTACGTAGGGGACAGACGCTTCAGGGTAGTTTTCATATTTGTATTATAAAAATTGCGGGTTGGACAGCAGCTCCAGGGGATGCTCGTGAGATATTCGCCAATGGTTTGACATACCTGTACTTCACTGGACCTAACTCCGGAGAGCTCTGGGGAGATACTTCCTCTTCATTGTATGGTTCGTTCGCATACGTGTTTGGAGGGAATCGGGTGTTATGTGGGGCAGGAGAAGGTTGCGAGTAGATTGAGGAGGCCGGTCGGAATCGAGAGTTTTGGTGATCTTGGGGTGGAATTGGCTCGCTGTATCGTATTAATATGGTTCTGAAATGTATTGCAATGACAGGCTTGGTAGTTATGCAAAGCCATATCTGTCGAAAATCTGGTCGGGCTTCTGGGAGTGAGAACGCCAATGCTAGGATGGGACTGGGATTGGTAGCGATGTGACAACGAGGTATATCGGGATATAATTTTTGCAACGAAAGTACCAAGCATCTGCCACTCGGGTCTGTCCACAAGGCACTGCCATATGTGACAACATGGTATATCGAGGCGCATAGTATGTAACTAAGATACCAAGTATCTATAACCACAAATACCCCACTCATCCGCTCCTATCCCAAGCCTTCTAGCTGAATCAACCTCTCAACACTTATATCGCCTCACATCAGTTACTCGAAAAGAGCAAGCCCGCCAGCGAGCAATTTCAAAAAGAAAAAGGACAATAAAACCCACACTTACAAAGGTAGCCTTGGAAGTCCCTTCGGGGCCATCTCATCCTCCCTCTGCGGTCTTCCTGGCCCTCTGCTGGTATTATATTGTGCTGATTGAAAGCCAGGACCGAGTAATCCCATATTATCGCCAGATCCCCCATATGATTTCTCAAGTATCGGGTCCTCAAATGCCGGCTCGCGCGCCCCCTTGGGGTTATTCAACCTCTTCCACATACTGCGCTGCGCTGGTCCCTGTGTCTGCGCTTATACAGTGCGACAGGTGTGTGTGATCTTCGCGGGGACCGTGTGGTGAGACTCGACTCGACTCGGGCTTGGACCCAGATCTTGGGGATTTGACTTTCGGTTGATAGTGGATGTGGTAGGTATTGTCTGCTCGGTATGATGGGATTCTCGAGATAGTGATGCGTTCGTGAATTCGTGAGGTTGTGGATTTGGTAGCGTTGAATGAAGAGAGGGGGTCGATTGACCGCGGGTTTGAAGGAGTGGCGAGGCAGTGCTGAGGCTTGATTGAGTAGCAGCTGTGAATATTCGGTCGTATAAGCAGAGCGATTTCCAGCTCGATGTTAGAATGATTCAGAGGAGGAATAGCATCTTGACACGAGTTCAGTCATAGGAAGGCTGTGATGTTTGTTTCGTGGTTAATTAATCGTCGATAAAGAATTCGCGGTGGTACAGTTGCGGCGTGTGCTTGATTTCAGGGTCCAAGAGAAGCTCATGACCAGCAGAACACAGAAGAGAGGCAAAGGAGCAGATGTTTCTGACTGGCAGAAGGAGACCTGGTGGAAAGGGAAGAGTGGACAGAGGGAATGAACGAAGGAATTGATGTTTTTGTTTGGAGAAATGATATCCAACGACTTTGGCGTCTCAAGGCGCGAATGAAGGAGGGTACTGGTTTCGTTTCATGTCTAGGCACGGCACGTACCAAGCCTCCCCTCGGGTCTGCCCGTGGACCAAGGACATGAAATGGGGAATTTATATCTTTTATATCACATGTTTTAATTGTTTGAATTTCAATCAATTGCTGGGATGGTGACTGACTATGCGTCTCATTTAGGATTATTTTGAGGATATTCCTGATTTGTTTCAGCGAAGAGCTTACGAAGTACGAGGAAGCTTCAGAATTTCATCAGCCCTACAGCCCGAGCTCTCCTTATCAACGGCAACGGGGCTGCTCTATCGTGCCTCGGCTAAGTTCTATTGATATCCCTCCATCTCATCCTCATCCATCTCTTCGAGCCTCAAACCAATCGTCAAAATCTCTCCCTCACCTCCAGCAAGCATATCATTACCATGGCTTCACAACCCAAAATGGCCAACAAAGACCCTTTTATCTTTGAGCCATCCCCTCCCCAAATAAAAGCCCACTTCACCTCTTCTCCATGGGCATCACAATACTTCAACGACCGAACACTCCACCCCTTCACAACCGAATCTCGGATCCCAAAGACACACAATACCCAAGACACATTCTGCGCCACTACGCTCGCCACAGACGATACAATAATCGCTTGGCAATCGTTTTATAGACCTCCACCCGCCGACCCATCCAGCAAAGAAGGTCGTAGATATGGCGAGCTCCTTTCTCTCTTCAAGCTCGGCTCCGGCGTGAACGGCCATATCGATACCTGTCACGGCGGCTTCCTGTCCGTGCTTCTGGATGAAATAATAGGCAATGTGGCCGAGTATGGGAGGCCCCCGGGAAAGAGTACTGTGACGGCGTATCTAAAGGTGGAGTACAGGAGGCCTGTCACTACGCCGAGCATGATTGTGAGCAGAGCGTGGCTAGAAAGGATTGAAGGGAGGAAGATTTTTGGAAGAGGTGTTATTGAGGATGAGGATGGGACGGTGTGTGCGACGGGTGAAGCGCTATTCTTAACGGTAGAGAAGATTACGAGTAGGCCCAAGAATAAAGGGAAGCTATGAATGAAAATGAGGAGGAAAGGATTCGGGTGGGAGTTTGGGTTTGGACGGCGTATACAGGAATTGGAAGTGGAGTTGGGGTTTCACGAAGTTCAACGGGACTTGGATGATATAGATTTCCCGGGATATACTTTGGAGATAGATACAAACAAAGCATTTAATTAGACCTACAAGATATCTTAGATATGCCAAGGAATAAAAATGCATAGGTCACGTGCACCAGCTATCATATTCTCGCTTTGGATATGGTTTTTTTCGGGTTTTAAACTGGAGATTAGTATCTTTAAATATCATACCAAGTCTTTTGTCGTTCGCTATATATATATGGGGTCTCGGCAGTCTCTCGAATATATCTGCTAATTATTAGTTCTGGGGTGTTAGAGGCTGAGGTAGTATCATATGACCTTACCTATATATATATAGCTTTCCTACCTCTATAGCTTCTTCCTAGAATCAGACGTACCACACATACGGAATTCTACATATATCTTACAGGCTCTATCGAACTCATGTCAGAAGTGTACGTAGGTCACATGGGGATATTTGTACAGAGCAAGCTTTGTTTCCGCTTCCCAAACTCGGCTTACTGGGTGGTGATAAAGCAACAACAGTGAACGATCGGAGTAGAAGATGAGAGTGACAGGAGGCTTGACAACAAAAACTGAGCGAGATGAATTCCATCTCAACTTTTATGCCTAGTTGAAAAAGAACATTGCTAATCCACTGAATACCTCTAATCATGTGGTACAAATGGAAACCGCACGTAGAGTTCTGACCTAGTGTCTACTGTGGTAGAGGCTAGAAAGAACTAGTATGAATTGTGTCAACTATGGCACATCTAATTCTAGGAAGAAGCAGCTATAGAGGTGGGGAAGTTGTATATATATAGGTAAGGTCATGTGACAAAATCAGCACTTCTCGTAGAATCTGAATCCATATCACATATTTTTGCATTTTCCAATACGTCGATATTTGACTTGAACTTGGGAGAAATGTATTTTCTTAGAATTGAGCCCTGTTACCTGGGTCCTGGCAACACAATTTTACATTCCTGGACTCCCTCACTTTTGTACAAGGATAAGACAGTAGCAAATCTCAATTCACTATTTTTCATGTTGCTATTCAAGGACTAATAGTATCTTACTTCTTTTAATAGCTCCAGAGCGCACCAGTGCTGATCTCTTCACATAGCGAAAGCTGCAAAAACGGAATATCCTGGAACACAGCATGAGAGTTTGCCGTCTCGAGGAAATATGGGTGCAATTCGCTATATGATTCACATTCTGAATTTTAAGCATAGGATTATCTGACAGTACCACACCTGGTGTACTTTAGTGGTAGATTTGCAGCTTTTGGCTTGTTTTGGCTAAGGAGGTGGATTTTGAAATTTTGACAGTGAGTTGCTTTGGTGATAAGTTGATAACAGTCATGTACTCGACACGCGACACACTACTAGTCAATACTGAGTTTCCAATCCTTGAAGCTGAGACCTATCATGCTCTTTTGAGATAAAGGTGCGCTTTGCGAAAGAGAGCAGAATCGATTTCTTTAAGAATCCACAGAACAAATACATCCAGTATATTCCTTGGTTCTATTGAAACCTTTCTTAATCCGTGGAAGAATCTTTATATGTGATTGTTGGCATTCCTGAGAGAGTTCTACCGGGCTAGCAAGTTGTTGGATGAATCCACAACTATTTATGGACTGAGTATTGGCCAAGGAGTCCGGGTTGCTGTTCTATATCAAGATTTAAGATTGGTACAAGCAGAAGCAGAGAGTATCCAGAAATGGGAACTCAAAATTAGAACTCCTACATGGAAGACTTTGCGTCATAGAAGAGCTGATGCGTTGTTAAAAAGTTGTCTATTAATTATAAAGATTAGCACGAGGAAGTTCTTACGTATGCTAACGTGAAGGCGAGAAGGTAGGGGGTTTCGATGGCGCAACCTTCATGTTGCTGTCAGAGCTTCTCTTTGCTGTCAATATAATTATATTTCCCTAATGAGATTCTTAATCATGATATTCGTTCATAGCAGTAAACATTGTGGTATTCACTAATTCGCTGCCACAGCCCTTAGCGAGTCTAAATCAGGGGCTTCTTCTAGTTCGCTATCAAAGGCGGCTACAGGGCTGGGGATTGGCAGCCACAAACACAGCCCTTGGGAGATCGACCCACCTAGCGATTTGGTCGCCCCATCTCATTGGCCATCTCGTGCTTCTGTAGATGCTAGAATGCGGCGCGGGTTTCATCGATCAAATGTTTTCTACATTGCTATGCTTGTGTCCGTCGGCTGGGTGGGTCAGAAGTAAGGCTAATCGCTCGTTTGCGGTAAATTGTCCGATGCTTGGTCAAGGATAAGAGAATAGCTCTAGATGTCTATAAATACCCAGGTTCTATGTGAGATTTTCTTCGACTTTATCTTTCTAGATATCAAAATTCAGAAAGCCGCAAAATGAAACCTGGTCCTAATGAAGAATATGCCATGAAAAGAAAGCTATCGAAGGTTGATGTTGTGTTCGATTCTACTTATATCTCGTTACCGGATCCGTTAGTTTTAGAAAGAGACGCTGAAAACGCAAATAAGGTTCGGCATGGTGATAGCCGCAGGATTCGCCCCGATTTCTTTTCTTAAGCGGGTTCGACATGGACCGTGATGGCTTCAATTGCTTCGCCCGCTGATCCTGTCCATCTCCCCACAGTAAACTACTATAATCTGACGGTTTGTGGGCTGGATGGTAAGCGCCATTCTACCACTGGATCTTCGTGTACAAGGGCCGGGAGTGACCTGTGCCCATTTAATTACACGCTGACACGCTGTTCCCGAGTACTGTATTCTTTGAATCTGACGTTTATTTTCGTTCCTCATTTGTGTTGTTGTAACTTTATCTTGTCCATAATCAGAGAATATGAAGGTCTGCCCAATATATCTAATCGCTGTGAGCGTCGCCGCAAGATTGACATCTGCTGCTACCTCCTCTTCTTCTTGTTACTACCCTGATGGGTCTCTAGCGCCGACTTCTGATAAGGCGTGTAATACAACGACGAGTGGACACAGTGGATGTTGTACAGCACCATGCATGTCCTCTGGATTATGCTTCGACAATGGCTTGGTATCTAGAGGATCGTGTACGGATTCCACGTGGAAAGACTCAGCATGTCCTCAATATTGTCAGGACTGTAAGTTTAACTTTTAACTGTACGTGTGAAGGGTGTATTTTTCTGACTCAATTTTTAGACAATCCATCTGGAGGAGCAGCCATGATTCTGCTAGGCTCGGCAGCTAATGGCGATGTCGCAGATATGGGGTGGTGCTGTGGGTTTCCTTTCACCAACGGTAGCTGTCGTCAGAATCAAGCCCAGATTCGTGTTGCTGCTGGAACGGTCGTTGCTGCGGTAGCTTCATCAACATCCTCGGGGACACCGACACCAACTAGCTCAAATTTCTCTACCAGCGCTGCCAGCAAAGACGAGAGTTGTAATGGTAATAGCGGAGTAGCAATCGGCGTCGGAGTCGGCATCGGTGTACCTCTCGCGATCGCTGTTGGAAGCCTGCTATTCTTGTGGTTAAGAGAGAGAAAGTTGCGAAGGTTAGATGGAGATAAGGATCTACAAGGCGACTATAGGGTTCATCAAGACAGCCACGCACTCCCAACCGAGCAGCAGGAGACGAAATTCGTGCCTGGATCTGGGAACGAGTATACAGACCCGGTAACACCAGCACAGTATCAATATCAACACCAGCAGCAGACTGTCGAGCTTCCACAGAACCAAAGGATTGGGGAGCTGCCCTGAGTAATTCAAGTTACTACGGGGCTTCTATTCCGGGTCCCCACGGGATACAAATCGCCGAAACATTAGAGGGCAAGATAAAATGTATCAACATTTGTCCCAGAAAAATTAGCGGATTGCTGCGTATATTCGGTACGATACCGTCTCTATACTGGTATACCATTACCGAGAGTATTTTAGACAGTTGGATCTGTATATAATGAGTCCTAGACGTAGCTGGATTTGAGCGAAAAGGCTAACTGCGGAGGCGTTATGGCGTTGTTGATGTTTTACAGTGTGCAGACGAAGACGTCGGTCAAATGTGAAATATATGGGTCTATTTGTTGTGGAAATTACATTGAGACGACTCAGATGAGGGCAAAAAGACAACGAGTTGGAATGTGATTTCAATGGATATACTTCAATCATATGACTGCTTTGAAAAGAGATGTTTAGACTTTCAACAGCTATTATACTTCTATATCTATAGTTTTTGTTATTGTTGGTCCACAGGTCCCTCATGTACGTAGGAGCCTCTAGGACCCCTTTCGGTAGGGGTTCGGTGTGGATACAGACCTGTACCTATTGTGGTAACA
>QYAL01000167.1:21286-56363 GCA_003988805.1 Ploettnerulaceae sp. D365
CATACTAGTAACTGTCTTCCTTACGTGATACACCTATCTCTTGATCTTCGAGATCCCAACCCTCCAAGGTTTACACCGAGTAAATCTACGACCGTTACACTGTATTCGTACGCGCTGCACAGAGATATTCCTATATCTATTCGTATCTTCCAGTTGTAACATTCCTCAAGTCTCGATGTTAAAACCTCTTGATTTGGAACTGGTTGCGAAAATGGTATACTCGTGAAGCCACGCCTTTCTCATTATAGTTGGCTTAGCGGGGGTTGTTAAGGTGGCCACGTAGAAGAATAAGCTATTTGCTCTGCAATAAGCCCTGCAGCCTGATGCGGAGTCATGATGCTCAGCTCCTTACATGGTAAGGAAACCCATCGCCACTGAAATGTTCGTCAGAGTTCTTCCTATTCCCACCTCTCTCTGTTCCTCTTCCTCTACCACCCCTTGCACTCCCTCTTCTCCCTCTGACCTCCACTCCACGTTCTCTCGCTAACCTCATTTTCCACCACTCGTCTCTCTTCCTCTCCTCCGCTCTCAATTCCTGCTCATCTCTTTCTCGCCACTCATGTACTTCGTTCTCTGATTCCTCGCTCTCGAACAGATCCTTTGCGCTGTGTCCCCACCTATTGCGGAGACTGCTCCAAGCCTCTTCCCCGCCTTGTGTTGAGCGTAGGATGAAAATAGATTCGGTATTTGGAACATTGTGCGAGGCGAGGTAGTGGAGAGCCGTGTTTCCGTAGATGTCCTGTTCGGTGACGGTTTGGGGGAGGAAAGAGATGAGGAACTTGATAAGTGCTGTTTGCTCTGTTTGGTGTATCTCATGTTTTTGTACGGCAGGGTTGGAAGAAGGCCAATTGGTGCTCAAGCCTGAGTTGGTGGTAGAACTAATTCGAGGGTAGACCAAGGAGCGTGTGTCATGTATGGATTGCACGACAACGAGCGATTTGGCTCTAACATTTGCACTTGAGATTGGGAGGCATGCCACCTGTAGCAAGTTATGACCTAGTGCGGTGGGTGCGACAAAGGCCAGTGATATGGAAATGGTAGAGAGAACGTGCTTGAGGAGAGGAAGAGACCCGTGTGCGACTGCCAAATGAAAAAGGTGGATGGATAGCACTGGCGTTACAAGTTCCATATTCAGGGAAGGATGAGAAATGAGGGCTGAGTAGGCAGGGAGATTGAACCTCGGGGGAAGCACAGATGCGAATGATGATTCTAGCCTTTCTGCTTCTTTGGAGAGGTTTTGGTGTTCGGGGGTAATAAGAAAGGTGCTCATGAGAGGAGTCAAACATGTGGCTGGTGTACTCGATGGGATAAAGTCCGGATCAAAGCCCAGGGAAAGAAGTTGCGGGATCATGGGAACATTCGCTTCTACTGCAGCGTGTAGTGGACTGATGACCGCGAGACTAGAAGGTATTGGAGAAACTAAATCATCATGATTTGAACTTAATGTCCAGACAGAAATTTCAGCGCCAGCTTTGAGTAACATATCCAATATCTGAGTAGAGGGTCGCCTCGCTGCTGCGACCACGGAGTGCATGTCATCGCCCCCAGGAAATGTGTCTACTGCCATAGAAGTATGGATGGTCTAAAATGGCGCAATAAAGTGAGTTCTGTCTTCGATCCCTTCCACTGTAATTGCTGCAGTCTGTGACAACTCCATACAAGCAAGAAAAGTTTTCCTGTCTGCAACGTCGCCATCAATATCGAGATAATCTGGGATCCTAGGCCGAAAGCGAAGAAACAAAGATTTGTATGATTCAAGTGAACCAATGTCGATTCCATTAGGGTCAGCTGCCGCCTTGAGCAATAATTCAACATTCTGAGGCAATTGAGATCGAACGGCTTGTAACAATGGCGTGTTGATGGTATCTTGGCCAGGCCATTCAACTGTGCTATTGGGTCCGCAGGTATCTCTCAAATCTCCGGATTCAATAAGTCTTGCCTCTTGTGTTCCAAGATCTTTTCTCTGTGCAAGGACAGCTTGAAGGACTTTCGAGTCTGGGTCTGCAGCTGCCTTCATAGACGCCGAGTTTCCTCTTGGCCCTCGAGCATAATGGTCTGGGAACTCGGGAATGATCTCATTCGGATAATGGAATCCGCCTGCGCCGCTCATGTTTAACAGAGTAACTGAGTATGCTGTGGAAGGACATCAACTTTGACAAAGTTGAATGAGCTTGGGACGAATGACTTGATTTTGAAAGTTTCATGTGATTGATCGCATCGGCCAGCTGACTAGAAGCACACCCTCCATATGATACACGTACCCAATTTCTTTTAATAGTAGCCCCCTTATTTTAGGCCTGCTCGGTTGAATGGAGATTCGAGACCATCAACAAAGATCATTCAATACAACTATAAAATCGAAAGGAGTAAATGACAGACCTTACGAAAACCGGAACTTTGAACTAAAATCAAACCCTTTGTAATAATTATAGTTACTTTACCTTGCACATGAACTGTAGAGCTGTAGAATCAGTAGAACTACCTGCGTCTGCGTTTTGGCAATTCTCGCTTAATTTAGTGCTCTGGTACAGTACGAGTACTTGGCGAATAAGGGGTCCCTGAGTTAAGGCCGATCAAGTTTTTATAAAGAAATGCCGATATTAAAGACTAAAAGGCAGATGAATCATGTGAATCTTATTAACTATATCTATTACTTCTGAATACACCCATGAGCACTACAAAACTAGCCATCAAGTGTGATCATTCCGCAGCAACACAATAAGCATAACCAGCCTACATTCCACTGCAATCCCCATTCAGAGCAGGATCCCAACTGTACAAATCACTCAACGTAATTCCAGCTGCCTCTGCAATATCATAGCAATACAAACCACTCGTCTGCAAAACATACTTTCCGCATGTTGCCACAATGCCGGCTTCAAGTTCGGAGTTCCAATTAAGGAATATAATCACCCCTGTTCCACAACAGATTATGGAAGGTAGGAAATCTGTATGATGATATTGGCAATAATAAGGGTAAGATAATTAACTAAACAACACAGTAGCTTATGATATACGGAACGCACCCCATCTTCAAGAGCGCAGAGGAACAGACGTCTTTGGCGTACTTCAGTAATATATACCCTTTCCCAAAGAAGAGACGGCAAGAACACATGCCCTTTTTTCAGGTAACTGATGATGCCCAGTTTCCACATCGATGGCACTACGGATGGTAGTGACGCTCTAGCCGTGCGATCGATTGATCGGTATGTTCCATGACCAGTACATTACACAGCTACTTCCCCATATTGGGGATCGACGGATCCACGGTTATAGAACACGAGTGGAGACGAATGGGAGGCCGGATGCAAATGTAAGAATGATCAGCTCTTCGCTTCGCTTCTTGGCTTCTGTATGCTCTGTACAGTGTACTCCGTGCTAACTTCCTCCTCAAATTACCTGCATGAGTTTTCTGAGACCTTCTCCGTCCTGAAACCATCTTTGTTAAAAACTGCTGATAATGAAATCCTTCAGACAAGGACGCACATCCTCAGATGTGACGATCCAGGTAAATATCCCCTCGATCGAAGGAAGCGAATTCTCTAACAAAAACACCTCTTCCAAACTTCTCTCCTTCCATAAATCATAAACAAATACCATATCATAAGCTAACCTCCCCCCCTCCCCCAGACGATCCCAACGACAACATCGACGAATTCTACTTCGGCCCCGGCAACATATTCACTTCGACCGTCGGCCTCGGCAGCGAGTTGATCTGGCATATGGACGATACCATGAATAGACAGCCAAGGCATCTTGATCCCTGGCGCGGTGAATGTTAATTGCCGATGGTCAGATTCTACCTAGAGGACATCCCGGTGGGGGGAGAGAGAGAGTAGGAATTTTGGGACGCCCCGCGCGATACGATTCCTGTGGTTCTTGCTGTTGCGGGGTATCCTGTTGTTCCAGATGGTGTATAGCTTTGGTGTGAAGGTTTGGTGGTGGTGGGATGGGTTGGAGATTATAGCACCGAGTGAAGGTTTGGATACTTAGTTATCACCTGGTATCGAGAGCTCTGCTATAAGAAAGTTTTCAACTTTGGATTGGAGTTCGGTCCCGTCAGATCTGAATCTGATGATTGGGTATATGCTGTAATAATTAGTACTAGTAATACAGGAAGCTATTATAATAACACAATTGACATAGGGAGGAAGAAAAGAAGGAAAAACCAGCGCTTTTGCGTCCTGTGTTACGGATTGGGAGTTCGCCGTTCGGTTGCTAGGAGTCAAGAAAGTCCCTTCACATAAGGAAGGGATATGAAAAAAAAGACATACAACAGCAGGTATTCGCTGGTGGTCACCCACCCAACTACTAATCTGCCGATCTGAGGCTTGTGTATGGCAGAGCGGACGGGATGCCCAATTCTCAGTTCAATGTCAACTTGAATTTATATAGAGATATCAAAGATAAATAATGGAAAAATATGAAAATGAAAATGAAAATGTTTGTTGCAAAGAGATGTGGTGGGCTCGCCTCTCCAACCTCTTAGACGAAGCGCATAGAATAAACTTCTTCCTCCCTCCTCCTTTTACTCGAGAGACCACGCTCCTCCGTTTTATCGTAGTCTATAGTGTATGCTTGGGAAGGAAAAGCAAAGAAGGAGGGAAAGAAGAGGTCATAGAGGTGGTTAACCGACTATTAGTAAGCTATTATTTTTCGCTATTTTCAGAAAAATATGGTATGAGATGAAAGTACGGGTATAAGTATTATCTATTTCTCCATCTATCGCACACTATCCCCGACGTTAAGATCCGATGTCTATAGGGATCAAAAAATATAGATTCGAGATTCGGTAAAGGATACACCATCAAGACTAAGACCAACACCGTCGCATTTATGATTACCACCACGACCACCTTCTATGCGTTTATCTATGCGTAATCTTCCTCTCATACCAGCGCGCAATAGGATAAACTACTATCGTAATAGCAAACGACATGAAAATACCCACATCACCTCCATACGGCCCAAAAGTTTTCGCAATAGGCCCGATGTACCATGTCTGGGACATACCCGGGACACCGCCGGCCAGGTAGCCACAGAGCAGAGCGAAGACGGCCGCAGCACCCCACGGAAGCTTCCCCGCGACGTCCCAGACGTTGAGATCGTAGCCGTCGGTACGGCGGAACCAGAGGTCCTCGACCATGAGGATGACGGTGAAGGAGATGGTCCAGTAGCCGAGCAGGGAGACGAAGTTGCTGACGATGGTCGAGAGGTGCTCGCGGCCGGCGATGGCTAGAACCGTGACGACGAGGGCGTTCAGGAAGGACCAGATGAGGCGCGGCACGGCGTGGAAGTAATCGCCGAGGAGCTGCAGCGAGAGACCGGAGGAGTAGTTCACGGCCACATTGTTACCGAGTACCGAGAAGACGAGGAGGACGAGGCAGAACTTGGAGAAGCCGAGCGGGTGGTAGGCTTCCCGAAGGAGGCCGCCGAGGCCGTGGTCCGTGTAGGCTTCGGCAAGGACTGGGTTGGCGGTTCCGTTGCTGAGCGCGATGTTACCGAGACAGACACCGACGACTGTTGCGAAGATTGTGGGCATACAGACGCCAATCCAGGTGAGACCAAAGATCTTCCATGGCTTGGTGTTAGCGGGATAGTTGCAGTAGTAGTCGGAGGCCATCGAGCACCATCCTGAGGCAGAAGAGAAGCAGATGGCCATGAAGCTCAACCACGAGCCAGCGAGTCCCAGTCCGGTGTCCGAGGCTGGAATGCTGACATCGATCTTGTTGCCAACTTCACCGAGGAGAATCAGGAGAAGGATGAAGGTCATGATCCATGCGTACTTCTCGAAGGTGTGGATAAGCTGGAAGCCGAAGATGGATGGTATGTAGGAAATGATACCGATGATGACGCAGCCTACGATGAGGGTCATGCTGTAATCCGAGACGGCGGAGAGAATCTGGCCCACGACGACGATGTTGACCACCATGAATCCGCCACCGATAATCACATTGAGGAGTGAGCATAGTTTGGCACCGTAGAATCCAAAAGAGTACCGGGCGGTGGCGAGTGCACGGAGCCCAAGCTGGAAAGGAGTCAGTGAGTATTAAATTTGATATTGTAGATATCCATCTGTCCCAAAGATAGATCGTAAATAGGGCGAATAAATAAATGTAAAGCATACCTTGGGCCCAAGCATTCCGCAGAGAGCAGGACAAAGCGCACCGAGAGCCGTTCCCACGACGACAGCAGCAATGGATTGGTTGAATGAGAGGCCAAATTCAGGACCCAGGACACCGACAGGAACGGTGCCCACATGGCAGTTCAGAGACCACCAGAGGAAGAAGACATTGAAAATGGACGGGGGCCTCTTGTCCTCTTCGTGGATACGATCAATACCCTGCGTCTCAATACCCATCTTCTCATCTAACCATTCCTCTCCCCGGCGCATCCGGCGCAAGAAGCCCGTCTTCTGGAGTACGCGCGCGCGAATCACCTCCGCGGATTCGGTCTCGACATCGTGGGTAGTGGCTGGCTCTGCCTTGATATCCTTATCCGAACCAGACTCCAAGTCATGATGCGGAACGCTGGCTCCATGTGCGTGCTTCATGTCGGCCTGATCGCCGTGAACAAAGTCGGACATGTTGAAGTGGAGGGAGGGGGAGGGGGCTTGAAAGAGGGAAACAGAAGCAACAGAAGAGAGAAGTAGATGCAGAGAACGCCTTACCTATGTACTTCATCCCATGCATCCCTCCATGCCATGCATCCCATATCTTCCAGAACAGGGTCTAGAAAACACAGGGGAAGAAGGTACAACATCGGTACTGCACCGTGCTGTGCGACCAGATAAGGAATATCTGTACTTGTCCTGTAAGTCTGTAACTCCTTGAGGGTTTACAGCTTCGAAGAGATAACAGAGGACGGGCTAGACTTGAAGAGGCAGGTCGAAGGTATTCTGATGGGCCCAAACAATGGAGAAAAGGAATAACCAGTCAGCCCGTCCAAAGTCTAATAATGAACAGGCCGCGCAGTAACCAGGCCCTTTGGCCAGGAACGCACACAAGATAGTCGGGACCCGCCGCTTACCATACGAAACATCATGGTGATATTATTATTACTGTAAGATCGTTGCAGGTTTTCCCCGTCAAGCTCCTCCGATTGGAATGTCACTAAGTATATAGTCAAGCTTTCTTGGTAGCGGCTCCAATCAAGCCATGCCATCGCCAAGGGAGGAGCTGCTGGTGGAACTCCCAAGCCGATAAGCAGGAAAGCTTAATCCGCTGTGCTAAGTGATCGCGTGTCGAAATCGCGTTACGGGATTGAGAAGAGTAATAATTGATTTGATTTGATTTGATTTGATTAACGGCAGCCAGCATACAGCATACAACATATAAACATAGAAATTCAATAAATAACAGATAAGCGAAAAGGCAATCAGATACCCCCCTACCCAGACTCTTCCTGTCACATCGCACCGTACCCATCGGTCGCACCGATCCATTCGAGCTGTCAACTTCTGTCGTACAACGCACCGGGAACAATGAAAAGGGGGGGATAGGTAACGATGGAGGCTCGCGAGGACAACACACCGAAACCAAACAAACACACAAACACAGACACAAAGAAACGTTGGATTTGTGTTTCGTGGGAGAGAAGGGGGGGGGGGGGGGGMAAATGCTGAAATAATAAGCGAGTAAAATATCGCTTCACCACTATTTCTAGCATTCATGTATATTTATTCCGTATCATCTAGAAATCCTGCAATAAATTAATTAATTGGAGAGCATCTACAAAGCTATAGGATCTGTTATCTTCACCACCCGCACCGATGTTTCACCAGTATAGTGCAGTATAGTACACATCAAACGCGTGTAGTGCTGGTCCTTCCATACCTACCCCTCCCCCGGCTAGCTACAGAGCTCGGGATGCAGCTAATAATTTGAGGGTTGTTTTACTTACCGTTGCTCTACCGGCATCCTTTTACTCTTTATTTGGATATATGAAGCATCACGTGACCATGTTAATCTCTCTTCTCTCTGGGTTTCTTCTTACTAAAGTTAAGGGGGAGAGAGAAGAGGAGGAGAAAGAGATGGATGTCTGAACTTCTGTGGTAAATTTTAAAATCCACTAAGTAGTGAACATGAACAGCAATTAACAAGCAGCGAATCATATCGATATCCCACACCACTCAAAACACCTATGGTTTTTCATTATTTTCATTTTCATTATTATTGTGTTTCTAGAGCGCTAGTATACAGTATCATCAAACCCAAATTTTCTCTATCCTCATGACGATATACCCACCTAGCGCAGCAGCAAATCCGGGTATCTTGCATTCCCATTCTCCACTATATGCACCATCCATCGCTGAAATGCATCAAAAAAAAGGAAAAAAAAAAATAAAAGTACATAATATACCCGCTGCCAACGTGCAGATCTACTCCGGCGCAGAAGCACTGCCATCATCAGCACCACTCTCACCAATTTCTTCCTCTTCGTCTTCTTCTTCGTCTTCCTCATCCTCCTCTCCCTCGTCGTCTTCATGGCTATTCACCATCAAATGAGGAAAGATGGCTGACGCTTCCTCGTCATCTATGTCAGGCAAGTCGCTCAGATCACTCTCATCGTCGGCACTATCATGAACGCTGCCCCGGACACTCTCGTTATCAACTTCAGCTTCAACCTCGGCTTGGTCCCTGGCCAGTAGATCTTGCTCGTGCTGCTGTTCAAGTTCTGCTTCCTCGCGTGCCTCTTGCTGAGCAGCGGTCTCTGGCTCCATCTCACCTGCATTGAGTTCTTGTCCTACTGGTGTCCGGATGCGTGGTGTGGAGGTTGCCGCACTGGCACTACGGCGTTGCTTTGAGCTGTCGTTAGAGCCCACAATGGGGTTCGGCAAAGGTTCAGAGGGACGTGAGCGTGATTTTGCGTGTGTTGCTTGAGGAGCAGTGGAGCGGGGGGTATCAGGCATATGACTCAGAGCTTGCTCGGCACGACGAAGGACTTCGCGACGACTGATTCCAAGCTTACGGGGACGTGAGGGCTCTGAGCCGGCAAAAGTAACAGGGACTGAAATTTGAGTTCCGTTCATGTCCATGACGAGGTTATTCAGGCTCATTGGACCTATGGTTCGTATCGCGGCGACTGTAGAAGACTCGCCGGACCCATCGGCTTGCGAAATGACTGCGGAGCTAGGGTTGGGATCCGGGAGAGTCTTGGCGATTTGGATAAAGAGAGTAGCCCAAGCATCGTTCACTAAGTCGTCGATGGGCGTGGACTTCATAAAGTTGTTATTGAGTTTCTTCAAATCACCTGCTTCCTTGAGTGCGTCCAGGGCAGGGTGGCTCATCCGAGGGTCCTTACTCCAATCGTCCAGGCGGTTAGACAGTGCCTCGAACTCTTCGTGGGTGCAGGTCTTGAAGACATCATCCATACTAGCGGTGATATCGGCCTGGCGTCGGATGAGACGAAGATATATAGTGCAGCACTCTGCCCAAACCCTATCGAACTTGTGAAAATCGTTGTTCTTCTTCCGAACCCGCTTGACTAATGCTTCCGTACCCGTCTTGTCATTAGTGAGCCAAAGTAGCTTGAGCATAAGAAGGACGTATCGCTCCATGTAAACACAGTGTCGACCTGCTCGCTCTGCCTCAGACTTCCACACTTGGATATGCATCGTTTTCGTGAATATAGATTCGCGTAATTCATTCCGAGCAGCGGTAGCATGCGCAAAATTGGGATTTGTCTCATCAAATAAGATCGTGGCTACTCTCGCGACCATGCGATGATTCCAGTGTTGTTTATCGGCAGCCCGAAGATGGCGCAGATTGCTCAAGATGTATGGCTCCCAATCATCAAAGCTTTCGACGATGACAGGTTCGCCCTTGTTTGGAGCAAATGGTTGCTTTTGTAGCAGATCCGCGGCAGTTTGAGGTTGCAATCCTTGCATTATAACAAGCTTATGAACGATAGTAACTAATTTATAGTGTGGCTCGAGTACCGGTTCTGATCGACTGTTGCTGTTCTGCTTAGGGGCTTTTTTGATTGCAGTCGTAAAAGAATTTAAAACTGCATCTACGGATGGCCGGGTCGCTTTGACTCTGGGATCCCATTCCCCGTCAGCCTTGCAGAACATTTTCCAAAGACATTTTCCAATCATTAAATAGGTTCTGGTCAAGTTAGTCGCCGTAGGCAAGGATGGGGGGAGGGTTACTTACATCCACTGATTGGGTCGATCTTTGAGTGACTCCTTGAATAGAGAGGCAGCATAGTTCCACGCTCTGTAGCGGGTCAATTCATCGTGCAATGGTTTCTTATACATACCCTCAGTGCCACTCATGTGCTTCTCGAATTCGTCAACCCAGAAAGCTTCCATTGTGAAGGGTTCTCTCGAAGCAGTATAAATGCGCATGCCGAAATCGAAGTACATTTCGGAAAGCTTTCCTGCAGTCTCGAAGCTGTCGTCGGCAGTACGGAAAGCGGTGGACAATGCCATAACGTAGCAATGAATTGAGCTTCGTTGTAGCCGAACAAGGTCGGGGCGGTGATTGTTGATCTTGTCGGCGCTCCATAGAACCTCTTCTTCGAGTTCATGGTCAAAGCACTGCGCTAGGCGATACCAGGTCTCCCAGAAATCACCGCTGAACTGTAACTGCAATCTCAAGAAAGTTGCTGCAACTCTCAGATCATCAGTCTGTGCACCGGGGCCTAGTCGCTTCTGCGAGCGGAACTTGGTTAAATTGATCATTCCCATCAAGAAATACCAGTTCTTGTCAGCAAGGGGACTTTCCGGAGTTATGACAGGTAGTGAGTCAACCATGACCTGACCCTTCCAAGCCTTGTACAAGTCTGTGGGGCGAATTGATGTTTTGAGGTACTCTGTATAATTGCGGAGGTTGTGCTGCATCTGCGGCGACGGCTTTGCTGGACCTACTGCAGTTTGCATTCTCTCGATAGTACCGCGTAGCTCATGCTTTAGGAGATCTTTTAAGGGCATACGGTTTGCGATGGCAAGGATTTGATCGGCGATGTTCATCACAGTTCGACGATCGAGCTGCTCAGTAGGACAGCCATGTTCCTCAAGAAGGTAGGTACCAACACCAAGACGAATTCCGTAGAGATCGTAAAGTACTTGGCCGAGAAAGTCTTCCCAGTTCTCAACGTGCTTGAGACGCATCATTTCTACTTTCATCATCTTTAGGAATATCTTATTGGAGGCCTTGCAGCATTTTCGCTGACCCAAGGAGAAATGTACCCGTGCCAGGTACTCTGCAAGATCCTTCTCAGGCGTTGAAAAGAGCTCCACGTTCTGACTCATGGCTTCCTTGATCATCGTGTATTGCAAGGCCCACGTTCTGACTTGCATCTCTCGAAGCTTGTTGATAAAACTGTAAAAAGAGCCTTGGGGTGCATGAGCGGCGTTCTGTGGAAGCTGGGTCATGCCAACTCTGATCTCATCATCGAACAACGCAGCAGTGTGAAGAACTCGAGTAAGCTGTGCAAGGGCTGAGCAAGTAGACTTGATATGGCGGTCATCGATAATCTCATAACAAGTAGCAGCATCATTGAGAGCGATAGTAAGAGCCTTGACCAGCAAATCATCTAAAGCTTTCAGCCATTGGAGTAGCTTATGTCGCCGAGGCTCATCAGCACTGTCGACGTAATCACCAGTTCGCAAGTCATCAACGATGATCTCGATACTTTTTAAATGGCACGAGAATACCTTAGTGTTGTACCCAATGCTCGAATATGCTTCGCGAAGTCTCTGCCACAAAAAGAGCCGCAACGATGTACTACCGCTTTTCAAGAACTTCCACATATCGCGCAATGCCGCCGGTGTCCCGTCAGTGGATTCAACGCTTGCAGTTGCATCTTCAGTATCTGGGGCGAGATTTTCACAAGCCGAATCAGGGTCTAGCACAGGCTCTAGAGTCTCGATAATGGCCACTGGATCTGAGCGATCGGCTTGGAATAGATTAAAAAAGAAATCCATAGTAGTAAGTCGAGATACTTCACGCTCCGCAGCTTCGACTGATATTTCTGCCATAACTGCGTTATTTCGGAGATCGATAGTTGATTGACCAGATTCCGAAAGCAACGACTGAAGGTCAGACCAGCAAAGAACCTTATGTTCGCGTGATACATTATCTGCCATTGTAGAGTAGAAGACCGAGGCCCAAAGATATCTCGACGACAACTGATCGTTCTGGTCGCCACTGCGAGTTCGAATAACATCAGCTGCGAAATCAGCCCAGCGATCCAATCGATCCTTTGTTAGTAGACGAGTCTCGTAGGGTACAGCGCTTGTCGGATTGGTGATCCTGGAATAGATGTCGATATGGAGCTCAAAAAGGGTCTCAACGAAATCCTCGTAATATGCACGCTGCACTGGGTCGCCGCGAGCTTGATCGATCTCCGTTTGCAAGCGGCTGAAGATTTCCGAATCGGTGTATGTAATTATTCTAACCACCATGACCTTCATGGTTTCAGGCCACATGCTTCCTTGATAAGTTGGTAAGACAGCATGGAGCCATTCCCAGACCACATCATGAAGAGGGTACCATCCGCTCTCTAGTCGGGCGGCGAGATCGGAAATTCCTTCAGCGTCAGGAAACCTGGGGATGCTAGTAAGTCTTTGGGTCGCAACCTTCGATTGGTCGAGGAAGGCCGCCAGCCCAGCATTGGCGCTGCTGACTGAAGAACCGAGGATATCTGCTGCGTTTCCATTGACAAATGTAGACGCCTTGGGATCATCCCAAGTCCTAAGAATGTCTCGGAGATCTCGGACCGCGGTGTTTTCCACGATTTCATCGCGGTCATTTTTTTCCTCCAGCTGAATAGCCTTTTGGAGGTCATAGAAGGTCCCCAGCTCCTCCACTCCCAATTTCGCGAGAACAGATGCAACACATGTAAAAACACTTTCATCTGCCTCTACATACTTTTTTAATTGTTCTGCGGACTGAGTTGCTGGATCGACTGCTGCGCCTTCTGTATTGTCTCGATTCCGGATTCGCTTGCTTCGCTTTTGTGTGCCACCGTCGTCTTCAGACGTTTCACGAATACCCGCGGCTGATTGGGAACGTTTTCTCGTGGGAAGAGTGACAATAGATTGCCTTCGACTCGGAGATGACAGTGGTATAGTGATGGTTGTAGTGACGACCTCGACTAGAACATCCTCGGATTTGGAGGTCACCGGCGTGTCGGCGGTATTTTCACCGATCGCGACAGCAGGTGATTCTGTGGTGTCAACATCATTCATGATCTGATCCTGAATTGAAGCATCCTCTCCTGGCAGAACTGCATCGTGGTCTTGACCAAGTTGGCCATGCGCGATACACACAGGCTCAGAGATATTAAGAAGTATTCTTGTAGCAGCAAGACCCATTGGGGATAGGTATATGTCGCACAACTTTTCTCCAAGTCCAAGCCAACTTCGATACTCGAGATTGATAATAAGTGGCGCAGAACATCGAGCCAGGTCGTTCTCCTCGGCGTTTTTGACCACCTGTAAAGACTTGGTTGGATCTGGAAGAAATGGATACGGATCTACTGCTCTTGCAAGGAACTGTGGCAATTTCTTCTTAATGTAGGGTGCCACGATTGGGTGTGAAAGAGCTGTATCATCGCCGAGGATCTCTAGCTGCTGCTTTAATTGCTCGCCTGCAAAGCCTTCTTCAAGGCACATTGGATCGATTTCAGCTACGGTGGGATCATCATCAACCTCGACTGCAGCCTCCAGACAATATCTTGCTATTCTGCGGCTGCCTAACATAGAACCAATTCGTGCTGCTCGTCGCCACAGTTCCGTATCTGACTCATCACTTGCTAAAGCAAGAGCGAAGTTGTCTATCGCAGCCTTAGCTTGATAATCGAGTGCGAAATCGGGCAAAGATTCGTGGCGAAGGCGACCTTTGACGCAATCTAATATGAATTGACCATGGTTTTTGTGGGAGAGGTATAAAATTTGGGGCAAGGTGCTGGGAGCTGCTTCTGCAGCCGCAGCAGCGATATCAAGACCAAGAGCATATGAGGCCTCAGTAAATTCGACTTCAGGATAATTGTCGAATCGTGTAAATTCAGTTTCTGATTCGGGGTATTTAAAAATTTCGGATTGAAAGAGTTTTGTATAAGCATGAGCTGCTTCAGAGTAGTGTTCTGGTCCTTGGGAGTGTAATTTTAGGGCGGCTTGGTAAAGTTTGAGTGCCTCCTCAATCTAAAAAGTATCAGCAGAAAATTCACTTGAGTGGGGAAGGGGAACAAACCTGTAATTCTTTGGTATTATCAACTTCATCATCTGGATGATCATCAGGGATGATATTGAGAGCTGTGAAGGCTGACTACGAATGGCATTAGTATAGAGACTCGAGGCAGAATGGAGGCAAGTTACCATTGGGTATATAGGTACGGGTAGACGGGAGGACGCGGGGGAGAGGCGCACCAAAGCAGTGTTCTTAGTTATAGGATTCTCTACCTTTTGGATTAGAGGGCCAAGAGCACGCACGATGGGGGAAAGTTTATTGTTCGAAGAGTGCTGGATCCAAGTCAGGATCAATATCACTCAAACAGTTTTCGTTACCTGGTGCGGGTCCACGCGATGTAGCTAGGAAAGAATTTCTT
Source organism: Ploettnerulaceae sp. D365 (assembly GCA_003988805.1). NCBI lineage: Eukaryota > Fungi > Ascomycota > Leotiomycetes > Helotiales > Ploettnerulaceae > Ploettnerulaceae sp. D365. The sequence goes on from QYAL01000167.1 coordinate 35,843, forward strand.
TGTGGATTCACTTGGCGAGAAGATTCACCAGAGGTTGATAGTGAAGTCAAGTCTTGGCGCGAGCTTCGATGCAATCCTCTAGATACTGAACTACGGAGTGGTTCAGATATATGGTGTGTATTGGAGTACATAGATCGATGTAGAAGGGCGCTGTTCGATGTGCCCGCAGGTTGACTAGGATAAGTGTGGTGAACAGAAGAATATTGCTGTTGATAGAGATCACTGTATCCCGCTCCAGGGATCAGCACTGGGGCCGATACGGTAGGCTCTTCAATTCGGTGGCTGCCTGGCCTATACGCAGTCTGGTATGGCGAAGGGTTAGATGCCGGATAACCTCTCCGCTCAGTAGCTGATCGGTTGTTCTGGAATTCGAAGCGGCGTTGAGATGGCACAGGTGAATATTGAAATTGTCTTCTTATATGGTTAGGATCCCCGAAGTATTCCTGGGAGGCTGAAGTTAGGGCAGCCGAAACAAGAAAACCACGAGCGAGTTCTTGAGCTGAATGGCTTTGTGTTTGTGATGGAATAGGGTGCGGATAACTTCTGGGGACGGCCGGCGCAATTGGACGCAGCCGAGTGAGAGTGGTTGGCCCTGTAGAACTTGTGTGGCCTGCTCGCTGGACCTGCGTTCGAGCTTGTGCTGGGGCTTGTGCTGGGGCTTGCTGTTGTACTTGTAATCTGCCTGTTGATTGCTGAGAAAACGCATAGGTATAGCCTGACGACCACTTATCATTCGAACTTGTAGAGCTTACTGGTGGTAGATCTGCTGGGTAGCGGTAGACTATTGCGGGGATCTCATAAGGGCTAGTGCCTCCTTTGTCCTTGTATGCTTCAAAAGTTGGAAGGGGAAAATGAAACGGATTTGGAGGAGGGATGACAGATAAATTCCAATTGACTTGATCCAGGTGTGTTGGGATATTCTTTGCCGTGGTTTGTGTGTATGCAACAGCCTTGCCGTCTTTCCCAAAGTTCTTCCCGTCTCGAGCAATCTCATTTATCAGCGACGTATTGACCAGTGGATCGTATGCGTGGATGGCACCATGAAAAGTTGAGGAGACTGGAAAGGGAGGGAGTGAGCGAATATCTGTGCCCTCTTGTGGAGGAGCCGCAACAATGACTGAATAGGGAACAAGTGCAGCAGGACCTAAAATAATAGGCGCTGCCAGTTTAGAGCGACCGAAAAGCGGTTGTTGTAGAACAGGCAGAGGAGCAGCCAATGTCTGAGTGGTTTCGAAAGGATTTGAATTCTGTGTTGTTTGCCCTAGCTGCCACTTCTTCCGCCTCTTCGCATTGGATTCACCTTGTTTTGGCGGGTCTGGAAGAATTCGTAGGTTTCTGACCAAGATATTCCACTGTCCACTATCGATATTAAAACGACCAATTTGAATATCTGTTGCAAACTCGACAACACCAACGGTAGATGGGCTTTTATGCGGGTGCCAGGTAATGACAGCAGCCTTAAGAGGGTCGGGGCATCCAAAAATACTATGAAGGTTGGAATTACAATTAAGACAGCGGTGAATCGTCCTAGTAATAACATCAACAAGAGGCTCTTTGTTCAGCTGGCAGCTAGAGAAGTCCTTGTGCTGATCCGGGGAACATCTGCAGTTCTTGAGGTGGATGAAGAAATGTTGATATATTGATCCAGGATTGCCTCCATGTGAGACAGTGGGTAGTGAGGGAACAACGCGCGGGACAGGGGCTGCGCCGCGACGCGTCGACCAGAGAGGATTGTCAGATCGATCTTGGGGGATTCTGCTTCGATTGCTGTTGTCGTCGTGGCTTATGTTATTCTTCTGCTCTGTCTTCTCGGCGCCCTCAGACGATCTGTGGGCTTTGTTGTCTGGCTCCATCTCGATCTACGCACGGGATGTTTGAGTTGGGACGTGCATGTTGATACTCGGACGCAGGTGCATGGTTATGTTTTCTCGGTTAATCAGTCCATTCGGTAGCCTTCCCGCTGTAGGACTCAGACATCAGGCTGATACGTTTCACCTTAAAATTCACTCTTTCACCCTGCGATCCACCATAGCTCCAGATTTTCATGCCTTGTATGATAGGCAAAGGAGATTTGTAGGGAAAACCTAAAAGGAGGCTCAGCTACCAACTTACAACACTCAAGTGCATAGATCGACCTCCCCTCATTATATGATCTGCTTAGCGGGAATATTTGCATTAGCTTTAAATCTCTAGGTCTCCTTTCTCAAGCTACAGAACAAGTTGAAGTAATCCCCCTATAAGTGTTCTGGCTGTGGTATATATCTTATAGTATATCTCCATTATGAAGTCGATAGTATACGTACTGTAAGGTACTTGCATACATTGGTCTCCTCAGTAACATGAATGTCAGAGTTTCTGCACGACCCAAACTTAGCATCCTAATTTATTAAATCCTGTTACCCAAGTGGAGATATACTGCTCAGTTATCCCTAGCTATCATAGATCACACAAAGTTGAACACAATATTTGTGTTCATATGTTGCCAATCAAGGATTTACAGTGGACCTTGGAGCAAACTCCAAATTTGCAAAGAATGTGGAGATTTGTTGATCTCCGAGCCAGATATCCCTTTCTTCTGGTAGGACACTGCTTAGTATGGTCTGAAGAATAACAATGACTAGTAGATATAGATCATCTACTAGTATCTAGTTAGACATATGTATGGTTGTCATTTCAATATAATGATATCGCCTGCAAAACAACATAATGCTAAGTAATAAGGACAGGACAGGTAAGCCAGCATCCGAAGGGGCAGGGTAGTCCGAAAACTCCCCTGTAGCCAGTGATATGTGAGAACTTGTAAGATGTTAAATGAGAAGTTAGTGAGAAGTTAATAACTTTTACGTTATTAAGAAATGTCAATTGTTTTTTAGGACTACAACTAAATAGTAGAGTGCTACATAACGGCAAGGATGAGAGTCCAATGCAACTTGCCACGTGACGAGGCTGAGAATGCCCTGGTCCGAGCGTGTCTGTCCCGTCCTGGCTCAAGAAATGTGGAGGAGCAAGCTGTCTGTTCAGGATCTCTCCTAGATAACCTTGTGATTCCTCACAACCACAGCCTCCCGCTGTGATTTTCTTGCCGCTCCGGTGATCAATTGTCACTTCCTGCAGCAGCTTTGAATACTGCCCCTGAGAATTCGTTTCTAGCAGATTCAAGCCTTTCAAAGGAACAGGCAGCCAAGATGGTTGCGCCAGCGGTCCCAGAGTAGGAAGTTCCAAGATACAAGACGATTGTTTTGCGGGAACCGAGCTGACGCCCTTGATACAGGCTCACAGAGGAGATATTGCATGAGTCAACGGATGCGCGAACCGAAGTGCTTGCTGCCCTGAGGGAGTTGGGCCCACCTGATCTAGTACAATTGATCAAACAAGCTCCACGGAATCCAGGAAGACAGGTATATCGGAATCTGGAAATATTATTGCTAAGAATAAGACTGATTGCTCTATAGATTGGAGTCTACCATCATGTTACCGGTGTCGATGCATCATCCTCTGCAAGTCTGGCAGCGTACATCAATACCCTCACATACAAGGAGAATCACCAATCCAGCACAAAGATAGCAGAAGGCCTCTACTGGTATGCATGAAGGTACGGTATTTTGAAAGGCATTGCTAACGTACTCAGCTGCTATAATGCCTTCTCCAGGCTAGATATGCGCGTTCATGTGACGATACCCGGTACGGTTGACAGCTATTGCATTGACGAGAGAGGAGAAAAAAGAGTTGCTTCGGACGAATTATGGCTCGAGACATACCTCTGCAGCGTGCTGCGAGCATATTCATATGCGGACGACGGAAGCGGAGAGACGATCAGAAAGATTATGGGAGTGCGCAGGTTCAATCCCGTTACCAACACCGAGACGGAACACCGATTTTTGCAAGCGGCGGAGCAATTGTTCTTCAGAGGTAGATTTAGATCATTTTTTCCGTTGCGCTATGTTGACTTTTATAGGCTGGCAACTCGGATCTGATTCAGTGGTTCAAGTTCCGAATAATGTCTCAAACCATCTTACTTCCGGCCTCCTGAAGTATTTTCACACAACAGGTCGGTTCGCTTCTGGTATTAATCTTTTCGAGAAACTACGAACGCGGAACGTCGAGGTTTCTTCGCTACTAGCAAAGGTTCTTTTCATGGGCAATGAAGAAGTGCAGGCTGTAAGAGTTCTGCACGAATCAGTCAAGCAATCGCCCATGGACTATGTGATGCTCGATACCCAAGCTGAATTTCTGATGCAGAAGGCTTTGAACCCAAATGCTCCGGATCTCAAGCAAGACAGACTACGAATGGCCCTTGGTTGTGCGGACAGAAGCACAGTCGCAGCACCAAGCGAATTTGGCACCTGGGCTAGGTTAGCAGAAGTATATGTATCCATGGAAGACTGGGAGAATGCCTTGACAACGCTTAACTCTTGCCCCATGTTTACATACCAAGATAAAGATGCGCCAGTCATGCCAGAGCCGAAGGAAATCCATTTACCTACTCTCCCCGAGACACGACTAGATGAGATTGACAGTGAGCCAGAATCCAAGTATCAAGAGCAAGTTCATCCGAGTTTGTTGAGCCTACGGGCTGCTCAATACAGAGGCACTTTTAAACATGCCTACAGCATTCTAACGGAGATGACTGCGAAGATCGGATGGGATCAGCTTCTGAAGATTCGAAGTAATGTATTTGTGATGGAAGAGGAGTATCGAAGTGAAAAGCAGCCACCCCAAGGTGAACCTTCCCAGCGCAATGCTAGCACCGATGTACTGAGAGGAAGTCCAGGTCCTCCTATCAACGGCGATGATCACACCGATGATGAAAAGAGCGTGAACGGGGAGTCCACTGCACCAACTTTGATCGCTGAGAATGGTGTCATCGGTCCATCGGCAGAAAAGGAGGTTGAGAAACCTTCGCATACCGTCACTCCAGAGGAAGTAAAGGGCGGTAACGAGGATGTAGGTCCAGCATCGTCTGCATAGAGCCACTGTTAACAATGCACAGGCCGAAGCAACAGAAGAACAACTTTCTCGCTTCAATAACAAGCGTCTCTGTGAGCGCTGGTTGGATAGCCTCTTCATGGTTCTCTACGAAGACCTTCGCATTTATACCATCTGGCGCACTGAAATGGCTCAATACCGCGCTCAACAAATGCAATACAAGAAATCTGCCGAAGAGTGGGAAATTCTTGGCTCCCTTGCCGATCGCCTCCACCATCAAACCGAAGCTGTTGAAGCCTATCGCGCCTGTCTCTCCATCCGTTTCTCGCCTAAAGCCCTGACGGGTATCCTGGGCGACTTTGAAAAGGAGAAGAACACGAGAGAGACGGTCGCTGCTGTTATTCGACTAGTGACATGGCAGTATAGATGGTACTCAGAATTCAGCCCAGAGTTACTCTATACGATCCGTACGTTGATCGAGGATGAGGGCGCGGTAAAGGTTAGGAGTATTATTCAAGCCACTAGTCTGCCGCAGAATGTGCTGGACCTGACGCATCACTATGCTGCTCTGTGTGCTGCTTTCAGAAGCAGTGGAACAGAGGGTTAGTTTCCCAAATGCGGTTTGGGGAAAGGGCTACGACAATGAGATAGGGGAAAGGACAGTTGGGGGTACTTACATAGGTCCGAGGCATGCGTATAGAGATGCGGATACCACTTTTGAAAGCCATACGAATGGGCAGATTGCAACTTCAACCTAGCATGGGGGAACGAGGAAGAAAGAAAGAAGTAATTGTCGAGATAATGTACCATAGAATTGCTCTACGAAAAGATTCCCTTTATATCTCCGACTAACCAGCTTTCCTTTTCATGGGTCCAGTTCAAAAAGTCATCATTTCCTTTACAGAGCAGGTCTAACACGCTTACATAATCCCCTTACTCGATTTCCAACCCCGCCGAAGGTTCCAGCCTGCCCCTCCATTGAAACCACATCTCCAACCACCAGTTCCCCATCATCCAACAGCTAATTTCACCCCGACCCTCACTCCAATACCATCACAATGCTCGAAATAAAATCATTGTCTCAATTCAATACCCTAAAATCTACTCCCCTTCTGATAATCGATTTCTATGCGACCTGGTGTGGACCCTGCAAGCAAATATCGCCCATCTTCTCGCGCCTTTCTACCCAACACTCCTCATCCGCCAGCATAATATTTGCACAAGTTGACGTTGACAAAGCTAAAGATGTGGCACAACAATGCGGGATTAGCGCTATGCCAACATTCCAATTCTTCAAGCAGGGGAAGAAGGTCGACGAAGTAAAAGGCGCAGATGTCCAACAGTTGACAACGAAGATTGGCTTTCATACCGCGGCGGTTGCGAAAGAAGGGCCAGTGCCGCCTGTTGCAAAGAAGAATGGGGAGGGAAGTCAGGGAGGAGCAGCGGTAGGCAAGGGTAGCTTGAGGGGAATAATCGATGCGGAGAAGGGCAGGTTGTTGAACGCGACGCTGTTGAGCAGCGTGCGGAATATTGCGAGTCCGCCACCGGCTGGGTACGCGCTATCTTCATCCTCAGGGCCAAAGCTGCTCATCTATATCCCGTTCACGACACCTGTCTTCCCGTCCTCCATAACCCTTCTTCTCCCGAATTCCAAATCCACCTCCATATCTTCCGCCCCGTCCCGCATCTCGATAGGTAGTAATGTGCCGGTGGTTGTGAGGAAGAATCAAGATGGAACGGAGACCAACGATCTGGATATGGAGAGCAGTATTGGGAAAGCGGAGAATGAGCAGAAATTCAATGTCTTCTCGGATGAGTACATGGATGGGAAGGTGGAATTGAAGCTGAAGGCTAGCAAATTTGGGGGAGGGAAGGGAGTAACGAGTCTGTTAGTAAGGGTAGAGAGAAATTTGAGTGGGGAGGACGGGACGGCGACAAAGATTGGAGAGATGGACATTCTGGGCGTAAAGGCTTGAACTATAGCGCTCCGTGTGCGAGGGAAGCGGCGGGCGATGACCTGATGTAGCATTACAATGATACCACTGTTTTCATGCCTCTCTATTCCATGATTACAATATGTTCAGTGTGTTAAACTTTTCAATTTTACTGTCATAGATTGTCAACAATCGTTCTTGACTTTTATACACTCACAGGTTCCACTAGGAGTATGTAGAATAAGAAGAGAGGATCACCTGAAAGTCTAGTTCATATTTATACAATCTACTTTCATACTTCCCTGGCACAACCTCTCTTCCCTCTAGGAATGCAGGTATGGAAGGTAACTAAAATTGGAAACAGTATCTTTTCTGAAAAGTCCTCCAAGGTAGTATTGCCATCCCATATTTCATACGGCAGTACCATAGACATGGATGACAACAAGCAACCAGTACTAGTTCCTGGGCAGGGAAATGCGTATGCATCGTTTGTTTGACTGCCTCTGATATATAACGCCGTTACCTGGGCAGTCTGGCGGTCCACAAACCGTCTTATCTAAAGGGAGGGCTGGAAATCACTTATAATGGTGGAACTATAAATAAGTAGGGGCTTATCATTTCCTCATAGTACCTGTGCTTCAGCATAGGTTTTCCTCTTCTGTAACCCGTTAACTATGAATACTGTACACGTGACAAAATGGGTGAAAAGGGTGGTTATACGCTTTTCAAAGTACAACAATCACTTGCTGATGATTAGACTGAATCGAAACCTTCAACTCTCCACAAGTATAGTTCTTAAGACTCGAACGTGACAACATTCTAATGCACGAAGGAAAAAGGGAGAAGGCTGGGCTGCATATTCTTCCCACAGTTGCGGAGAGGGGTTAATTGTTTAGGTAGTACTGGCTTGAGGTAGGAATCGGGTCATCTCATGAAACTAGGCAAACGGAGAATGAAATAGAGTTTGGACTGAAAATATCGCGCGGCTAGAGCTCAATTGGTGGGTGGGGAGGAGTTGGTTGAAGGATCTGGCCTACCAGCACAAGAGGAGTCTCTATATAGCTTCACCAGAGGCATATTTGAGGTGGCCGAACCTCTCATTATCCGCCCTGACAAGGGCCTCATCTGGTACATCCACTAGGGACAACCTGTCCATAATCATCAAGATATGAATACAACTCAGCGATAGCTTTCCCATACATCCCAATAGAAAGGAGAAGAGTGGTGCGCAGTAGTCGTCCTACTAGTGATTGTGTCTCTCCCGCTCACATCATTCCCAGAGCGCATGTGACACGAGATCCCGAGACAAAAAAGCAAACGCATTCCTTCCATTCAAACAATTCAAACAGCGGGGCGGGGGTATTAGAAACAGTAGAGAACGATGCTACTCTGGTTTCATCAGAAAGTGGCCATCCTCGTGTAAGCGAAGAGAAATTGTGACAAGCGCAAGTTTCCACATGGTCCAATCTGATGGAGATAGCAATCGTCCTCGAAGCCAATTTAAACTCCAAGCTGGGCACCCATCGTACAATACACAACCTTAGATAATCTTGGGAGATTTGGAGTTCCTGCCAACGTGTCAGTAACCTGTGAAAGTCAATAGTTCGAGAGTGGAGGCGAAGCAACATACCCTATCTCCACAATGTCATCGACATGGTTGCATAGAGCGACGAAAAGGTCAAAGAAAAGTTTACCACCACTCTCCATTTCTATCTGCATGGTTCCGCTCCTCTTGAATGTCTTGCGACATCTGATGATCAGGGCGAGATAATGAGCGCGAAGCCGCGAGTCTGTGTCCGGCGTGTTGTCATAGGCATACCGCGCACTACGGAGAATTGTAGCAACCTCGATTCCACTCTGCAAACCCTGCTTTTTGAGAGCAAGGCGCTTGAGCTCCTCCAAGCCGTACTTCTCCGCAGCACAGTATATGACAGTATCCTTCAAAAGGTGTTCTCCCACGCTAGAGATATAGGTTGTAGCCTCGACAGATCCGCGGCCACCTGTGTTTTCTGGGTTTGATGATGACACTGCATCCTCGAGCTCCCAAGAGTTCCTGCGCTTGTTGTGGAGCAAACGGGGGTAATAGTCGCCCTTCTGTGGAGAAATTAGCAGTTTCCTAACAAGATAGTAGAAGCGGAGTAGTGCAAGACATGCACAAGGACGCCAGCAAATGTACAGAAATATGGCAGATATATAGAAGTATAGCAGGCATACGTAAAGATACTCGAGAACACATGAGAAGATCTCAGGTTCCTCGTTTGGAAGATCGATCCTCTTGCTCCTCGCCTCGAGGAATTGGCCCTTGCAAGCCGCTGCAAAAAACGGCGATGTCATAAGGACGTCCTCGTGCGCTGCAAACAGCCGTCCATCTGTACCAACTGTGAAGGTCACAATCGGCGAGGTCAGAGTGCTACAGCCACGTCAGTACCCATATCCAGCCTACGTGCCAAAGGGTGGGCAAGGCAGCCTTACCTCCCGGCTGGCGGGCTCTGCTCGAACGACTTCTGCAATTTCGCCAGCTTCGACGGATCCCGATGCGATTTCTTCAACTTGACAGTCTTCTCCACGCGATCGTTGGTTCTGAACGAGCGCTTGAGCATGGCTGCGGGTGTATGGTTGTCGTTGAGAGGTAGTCGTAGTATGGGGATAGCGGGGGCGGTGTTGAACGAGCGACGAAAGGAGTGTCGAGGTTGAAAATTGACGCACAAATGATTGACTGGGTCCTGGCAAGAGATCTCAAGATATTCAACGAAAGTCTAGAGATTCCTGTGTACTTTGCGACCCGGATGGTGTGGTGGGGAAGGAAGAGAACGGACGCGGGCGCGCGAAGTGTCTGGATATATACCTAGACGTAGGAGGTTGCCTGGTTGCCTTGGTCATTGCGCACGTGATGGTGTGGCGCCCAATCGGGCGGAAGAGCAGAGACGGACATTGGGTTAGCTTGCATGTTTCAAGTTGTGCCAAGTGAGTCCTCGGTGTTGTTATTCGCTGTGTTGAGGTGCAAGAGTGACGCATGTTTTTGATGCCTGCAAACAAAAAAAGGCTTCGCTGGACGATGGACGGAGCAATAAGCGAATCAGGGACGGGATGACAATGATTGGTTACGCGAGAATAAGGGGGTATTTATGTTGGGCATTAGAGGCGAACATACTTAGGATGAAGCTTAAAATGGAAGTAAATTTAGTGGATCAGAACAAATTAAGCTTGAAGCCTATGATTAATACAAAGTACTTCGTATTCAATGAGTCTAACTGTACCGGTGTACCATAGGTACTCTTATGGTACGCTTGCAGTGACACATTTAGAGAAGATACGGACAGTATCAACAAGTGGGATGTAAAATAAACTCATCAGAGATACTGAGCACATAGTTTGAACCATCTCGCAAGTCTATTCGGATAACATATATCCTAAATCCCGAACACCATTAGGTTGTTAGATCCACATCAAGACAAAACAATGTGTCTCTCATCTCGCCCTCAGAGCTGAGCATATAGTCTCCATACTCCTGTAAAATCATCAGATCTCTATAGCAACCATTACACACAATCATTCTGCATCCCGGGCATTTGGCCGGTCCGCACTCGGCAATGAAATGGAATGCTGGCTCATCGCATCTTCCGCACGTATGCTCTCCAGCTATACGTTCCCATCGGCCTGCTTCATGCCACGGTCCTTCGGAGGGATCCCACATCGATGGATATCGGATAGGTTTTTTAACTCTGGACAAGGCCATCCAGTGGTTAATAGCCAACCCTCTTCGGTCCAGAATAGCGAATAATGAGGGGTTCAAGTCTCGAGGACCTAGCATCTTCAGCGCATCTCGGATTTGGTCTTGTCGAGCTCCAGCTTCCTCTTCCTCATACCGCTGACTAGCTCGTTCCAATTCTCCCACCAAATTTGCAAGCCGATTCCTCGCCCCCTCAACCTCCCTAGCCAACCTCTGAGTATACTTCGTTCTCGCTGCCAATACCTCTGCCAAAATACTTGCATGATCCTTAATATCACACCCGCCCTCCCTTGACTTCTCAATAGCACCATGAAATTTTCTTCTCACATCCTCATCACTTTCTCTCCTCTGCCGCTCTAACTGTCCCTTCAATTTCTCTAGCCAGCATTTAATCTGCATAACCTCCCCGTATCTTTCGTCTCGAAATTCAATCCAACCCTTCAATCGCGTCCGATACTCCTGCCTCGCCCTAGCCTTCCACATGACAGTCCGCGCCCGCCTCTGTTGCTGATCCTCCTCACTATTCTTACTCGCACCGCTCTCTCTTCTAAACCTCGCACTCACTTCTCGATCAATATCCTCCCTCCTCTGCCTCGCCTTATCAACTAAATCCTCCCCATCTCCCTCCTCTTCCCTCCACTTCCTCTTTCCCCACCACCTCTCCGCATTAAACATCCCCTCCCGACGTCTCTCCTCGTCATACTCCCTCCTCCTCTCTCTGTCCTTCAAAACGTCCCATGCTCTCCCCAACTCCTGGAACCGTCTCGTCGCCTCGGCCGAACTTCCTCGATTCTTATCTGGGTGCCATTTCAACGCCAGTCGTCTGTAACTCTCCCGGATTACCGATAACTCAACGGTATGCTCCACCTCGAGGATCACATAGAAGTCTCGCTCGCTCTCACGGTCGGAGAATGGGGAGCCAAAAGGCCGTGCCATGCCATTGCCTTGGTGCTCTTGAGACAAGTTGCATAGTGAAGTATGGAGGGGTGGGAGCCAGGACCCTTTTGTTTTGTTGAGAATAGAATCGGTGCCTATCATACAAGCCGCGGTTCATGCACGCCTATCTTCGATTTCTGTGGGCCCAGCCGGGATGTACACCAATCACTCCTTAGATAAGAGTCGTGGCGCTGCATTGGTGGATTGTTCTGATCAAATCTTTTAGACAGGTGGGATGGGTTAAGCTGAGATGTTTAGTTAGTCAGTCAATGTCAACTTTGAGTGCAAGTTGGGTCCTCCTGAGTCTGATGCGAGTGCGCTGTCTAGCCATGATTACTAAGCTAAATGAGCCAGTTTGGTGGTCGCTTAACGTGGTCTGTAACAACGTCGCGCCTGAACAGCAGAAAAGTTATACCTATTCATTTATCAGGTTGAGAAGAGAGGATGTCTTTGTGCCAGATTTGTGATACTTTGGAGTTCCCATCTCTCCTATATGAACGAAAGCTTGAAAACCACGGTACACCGACAAGAAGTTCCCAGAGTCTAGGTCCGCGGCCGGACAATGGAGAACTGTTACTACTGAATCCATTTTGCAACACAAAAATTGACGAGGAATCTATCCCTGCACGACCTATCTTCTCAATAAATAGCGAGATGACAATGAGTCAAAACGATGGCGGAATGTTTGCGATTCAGCCGGGTTACGAAGTGAACGAGCATGCGATTGTCAGGTTTGGAGATAACAATTCCCAATTCTACCGGTATGATAGTGATACAGAGAATGTTATTACAAACCAAATTCTGACTCATACTAGCCAAGAGATGGGCCCTGTTATTGATCTTCTCGACCGGAAAGAAACGTGCATGGTTTGCAACATCATATACCAGCGATTTAAGACTCAAAAGCTGGAACTGATCGGCGAATATGAGATAGTGACCAGCAACTATTGCTCCACTTTAGATATAAAGAATAATCGGGAGAAGTGCTTGAGTCGTATTGAAGTTCACTGGACGCCACAGAAGGGAGGTGGAACTGTTGGCCCACTCCTCCCTCACCAGCAAGATGAAGCATTGCTATTACAGACACGACCAGTTATGGGGTTCCAACGATATGTTGATCAGGAATGCCCCGCCGGAACTGACGTAGCAATAAAAGATGAGAGCACGATTGTGATAGATGCCAGCTGCAACTTCAATGGGAGGCGGATGAATCCAGAAGCAGATTTAAGTTTATTTGCGCGCTGGATCCAACTTTGCGATGGGCATCATGGCTCCAGCTGCAAACAGCCAATCTGGCCGGCTGGGCTATCCCAAGATCTTAAATCTCTGCTGGTCATTGATGTAAAGATGATGTGTATTGTGGAGGCCCCAGAGAAATGTAATTTTGTAGCATTGAGCTATTGCTGGGGATCAGCAGTCATTCTCAAACACTTGCGTGCAAACTCAGAAATGCTGAGAACACCTGGATCATTGAAAGTACTTAGTCTCCCTGGGACAATTGGTGACGCGATACGCCTTGTCAAAGAGGTTGGCGAAAACTACCTGTGGGTTGATGCACTTTGCATTATTCAAGACGACCCCAAATCCAAACAAGTACAACTAGCACAAATGGGGAGGATTTATTCCTTTGCTGCCTTCACGATTGTTGCAGCAGCTGGTACAGATGCCAATTCTGGACTTCCTGGTGTCCGGCCAGGAGCTAGACGATGTCAAGAGGTGGTGCACGTTGGGGGGAACACTCTGCTCACAACGACGACTTCAACTGGAAGATACGGTGCTGTAGCGACTTCGACTTGGTATACAAGGGCTTGGACAATGCAAGAAAGGGTACTTTCAAAAAAATGCCTAGTCTTCACAGACGAGCAAGTCTACTGGAGTTGTTGGGGTGCCACTTGGCTCGAGGATACGCAGCTTGAAGGTATTCCGAAGGTAGAGTTCCACGAGAATCCTCTGGCCACAGACTGGTGGAACCTTAGCCTCGCATCAGCAGAGAAGAACTACTATACCGTCTATGACAATCTGTTGATAAACTATGCAAAGAGACGATTGAGCTTCCAATCAGATGTCATCAATGCCTTCTCTGGTATTACGCAAATCTTAAGTTCCATTCGGAACGAATATTTTCACTGGGGCGTTCCGGAATCTCGATTCGATAGATGTTTATCGTGGATATCATATGGAGGAAGTAAAAGAAACAACGCTCTTTGTCCCGTGTATACAGATGGCCATCTCTCGCAGGTACCGTATCCAAGCTGGAGCTGGACTGCCTGGTTCGGTGAGGACCCCAGCTACATTCGTTTTAGCGGTTGCACAACACGGCTTGATGGAGAGCCAGAGATTATCTTCTACCGTCAAGAAATCAGCGGAGCCATTCGAGAAATTGTGGATAAGACTCAAGTCGCTGGCTCAGATATGTCTCGGGAGAACGAGTGGTTCGAGAAAAGCGGCATCGCAGAACTTCGCAAGAAGTGGATAGGGCACCCGCGCATTATTTCACAACTTCCGGAGCAGCACCGCCAGGTGCCATTCAATACCGGTCATTTGCACTTCTGGACAAGTACTGCTAAGTTGCATATTTGCCGTACGCGCTTGGACAGCGAAGACTCAATAACCTACTCAATTCTGTGGGACGAAAACACCAAGCTGACCAACAGCCAAAAGCTCGACTGGCATATATATATGGACACTACTGACCACATCCCCTTCTCAAATTCGAAAACCGCAAGCATTCCAAAATATGTCCAAGACCAGATCAAAAACGATGAAGAGGGCGCTTCGACGGATATTATTGTCAAAGAGTTCGTGGTTATTGGAAAGGGTTCTTGGAGAGCGTCGTCAGATCCTTCCAACTGCAAGACAGAACTAAATGCTCTGGTCGTAGAATGGGAAGATGGGATCGCATATCGAATTGGAATTGTGTCCATGGACGAGGAAAGTTGGGCGGCTTTGGAGAACAGGATCTGGAAACGGGTCACAATGGGATAACTTGTATAAGTGGTTGTCTGAGACAACAGGTTATTTACCCCTTCGCTGCCTTTTCTAGTTCAAAAACGCGGAAGACTATATTAAAGATCACTGTTTCTTCGCTCAATATTTTTGTTTACTCGTGTAAATCTGATCCCCAATTCTTCGCTATTATAGTATTGAATTTCGTCTGTATACAGAAACCCCTGGGCAGCTACCATACTACCTAAACTTACCTCGCTTAACCTCTAGCACGACCTCCACATGCCTCATCCGCAAACCCACCCCCTGCTGCCTCGCAAGCAATCTCGCTGTCTTAACCACATTCTTAATCTCCCTCCCATTCATCAACTCCTCTTTCGCCAACTTCTCCAACTCCGCCTCACTCAACCCGCACTCTCCACCGCCCATCCCCACAAACGTCTTCCAGATAACAAATCTACTAGCAATATCTAGCGCTGGGTAGTGAATCGTCAGATGAATCCGGGACTCGAACGCCACATCGAAGGACTTGATGCGGTTACTGGTTAGGAAGAGGACGCCGCGATAGTATTCCAGCTTTTTGAGGAAGACTGTGGAATGGGCACCGTTAATTCTTTGTAACATATAGCTAAGGAACCAATCCTTTTAAGGACAAGGAGAGAAGATGGTGAAAATAAAGCACGTACCGGACACGAGACGGTTCCGTCGTATATCAGCGAGAGTGCGAGCTTCGAGAAACATATCGCATTCATCGAGGAGTAGGATGGCATTCCACTTCGTAGCAAGCTCAAGGACTAGTTCAAGAGAATCTTCCACTTCGGTAGCTGTTTCGCCCAATTCACCTGCACTCATCGAGTAGAGTGGCTGATGCATTTCTTCAGCAACTAGGACTCGTAAGCATAAAACAACATGACCCCCCCCCGGTTGGTAGATCTGACCTGATTCCGCCGTGAGCGTTTTCCCTACACCGGGATCGCCGCTGAGTAGCATGATAAACCCAAGGCCTATATGTTCAATGTTAGCAAGCCCTTCGTTTCAACCGAGTATGCAAGGTCCGACCTTTCCCGGAAATGATGTCGTCGAATCCGTCATCGCGGGAGAGCTGCTCTTGAACAAAAGCCTGGATGATATCTTTGTACCCATGAGGGAGAACAAGGCTCGCAAATGCATTCTCATTCCAGAGGACAGAAGACACGTTATCAACGTCAAACTCGGCTAGATTATTACATCGTCGTAAGTAACCAGTCTGGGTGGGAGTTTGCGTGGCTTTTTCTTACCCCAGCATTTGGCGGTGAGGCAGTACCCTCGCACAATCGGGGTGCAGAGCAAAAGCTGCGCTAGGCATAAAGGGTGGTCTAGAACTAGATTATTGATAGTCCCACAGAATATAATGTTGAGGTTTTACCATGAATCGGCGGTTTGGTTCTCGAGCTCGAGCGCTTTGCAAGCTTCTCTACAACCCTTTGGTACTTGGAGAGCGGGCCATTACTTGCTTGGAATATGACATCAAGAACTCCCCTCAGTGCATTTTCGCCAGTCGCATTCGTAGGCGAATCAGTTCCAATGTAGTCAAAATTTGGCCCCGGCATGCCATGGATGCTGAACATGTCAGGATCGACGATAATACGACCATTATCAATCTAAAGCGCGAAACAATATCAGTAGTCTTCTTCCAATGGGAAAATCTGTATCGCTTACATGTCGCCTCCTAACCTGCCTCGAGCCTCTGGCAGTATAGAATCCTTGATAACGCCTATGCCTGAACCCATTCAATTCCTCAAATCTCTCCCCTCTGTCATAGATATTCAGTACCAGCCCCTCAACATTTGAGTGTAAGTGCACCGGAATAGCATCAAGATCTTCAAATCGCTTCACGCCATCAAAAGAATTAATTTCCACTGTCGTGTCAACATATCCAAATCGCGACCCATCGCAATCGATGTACCGACATTCAAGTGAGAAGTACTCCCCGCTCATACTAGCCCCATATTTACTCTCCCGCAGCTGAAGGATCCGTTCGTGACCATCTATACGGTTGTAGATCTCCATACCCGGAAAGAAGAGCGTCCAGAGGGAGTTAAAGCTAATTACCGCATTTTTGGTGAAATCCTGTATAGCTTCGACATGAGGCAAAATTTCTTTGCTGAGAACATCATATAAGAGGTTGAGATGGGTCTTAGTCTCTTCATCTTGCTCACCCCGGTGAACCTTTTCAAAAATGTGCCAGCGATAATAGAACGGGTGAAAAGGCGCGTTGAACGTGAGCTGTTTGAGCTGCGTGTTGAGACCCGGGTACCCGTCAAATGTCGCTTCGAGTGCTTTCTTGATCAGAGGGCTTTGGACGGTGATGGATTGTAGCGCTGCTTCATTATTGTTGCTTGGGTGAGGTTCATGGCGGACGATGAGAGCGCACTCTTGGGCATATGAGGCTGCTCTAATATCGGTATGGGCAGATTTTGGAGTCCACTCATCCCAGGTTGAACGGTCGTCAGCGCGGTATAATTGCTTTACAGCTGGTCTCATGCCTAGATTGAACTCGGGAATGTAATCTTGATCAACACTCATCTCGGACTACGTTAATTTGTTAGTGTCTGTATATATGAGGGCTTGTGCGGTTAAGAAATTAAGAATAAAACTCACCAAACTTGGAGATGATGTCCCAACACTTCTGTGGTATTGGAGAGAATCTTCTACTTCCGACATGTTGCCAGTTTTGCAATACAACAATATGCAGAGAATTAATGAAGGATGAAGAAGCGTTGATAATTACTGAATTGGAGGTAAGCATATCGGTCAGTTCCCACGCCCTTTGGTTGGTAAGGGTGCCCTGCGTCGTAACCAATGGTCGGTAATAGTGGGTCAAGGACCTTCACTTTAGACCCACTGTTTATCAACCAAGCGAGACTACTAAGCGAGGGTATATTGACTTGAGAGACTTAAGACATCACAGTGTCGAAATTTATGGAACTATAAATCATCGGCTAGACCTAGCAGCGCAGATCTAGGATATTTGTAAAGCTTGAGATCGGTGCCAAAAGCTTGGTACGAGATAGGCGTTTTATAACCAGCAATGCGAACCTGTTACCGTCGGGCTTCGAATTCGTAAGCATCAAGCACCTCACCGCTAAAAAGATCCCTTCGATCATAGCAAAGATAACCCTCAATAAATTGCGAGAACATTTATGCTACAAAAGGAATGACCCGATATCTTCAAAATACCTCGTATACTGTTTATCTGCTGTGGAATCATTTGCACTTCTCTCTTAGCGCACACCGCATACATTTGCATAATGCCCAACTCCGCCGCACTTGAAGCAATTACCCTCTTGTTTCTTGGACTTCGTACAATCTCGCGAATAATGGCCACGCTGATTACACTTAAAGCAAGTAGCATTTGAGGGGGACATTGACGAAGCTGTGCTTCCTTTCTTAGGCTTTGTACAATCCTTAGCAAAGTGGCCAGTATCGTTACAGTTGTAGCAAGTGGGATTCGGAGAAGATTTTGATGGAGTCATGTTTCCTTTTTTGGGCTTCGTGCATTCATTGGAATATTGCCCAGGTTGGCCACAGTTGTAGCAAGTCGCACTTGAAGGAGATCTTGCGGGAGTCGTGTTTCTAGTTGACCATGCCGAGCCTGCATTTGGAGAGTTCGAAAGCGATAGTGTGGAGAGAGATGTGCTCAGAGAGTTAACACTCCTCGGACTACTTGCTGCTTTTATCCGTTGATGATCGTCATACTCCTTGCCTAAAGCATCTTCGAAAGTGACTGCAAGTTCTTTGAAAGTGTCATGGAGCACATCCTGATTATACGTCCATGAATTCCTTGACTCGGTAAATGAACTAATCAGATTCTCGACGAATTTTATCGTGATCTTTTCCATGTTCAACTTTAATCCCCGAGATGTACTAGTTGCAAACTGGGGACTCCAGATATTTTGGTGCAAACCTAAACCTTGGGACGTTTCAAAAGATCTGGAATATCGACCTTTAAGAACATGAGCGATTGCTGACCGATGTGGGAACTCAGTTCTACAAGAGAAGAGTCAGGTATGGAAGATGGTAGAAATCGCTTCATGGACTCGGAGACTGCCAGTAGAGCGTCGCAGATACCTTCGGATGACGAGCAGGGCATAGAGGTCCCATGAGCTTTGGGATCTATACTCTGTCAAGAACATATGGTTGAATATTTGCTTGATACATCGCATGCCATTGTCGAACGATTTGGTGTACGCCTTGTACATCCTCACAGAGTTGTCTTCCCGTGATCCCCGAAGAACACGGCCGACTCCTCTGTTATGCTCTTCCCCATCTATGCCCCTCTCTTTGACAATGTTAACGCAGCACTCGCAACTCAAGGTCCGTAGAACTCGCCTTTCATCAATTGTCGGGTTCGATCTCGGCACTTCCATCGAAGAATATCCATCCATTTATCCTCTTCCCAAGCTGCATTGAGCTCACAAAATGCCTTACATAATTCCATAGTGAACAGTCTTCGGAAACAACTTTCGTTGGCACAGTAATTGGATGTGTAGCTGGGATGAAATCCATTCACGACGCGGACGATATGGCCATCGGAGAGTTGCAATCTCTCTACGTTAGTCCCTCCACCAAGCCCTTTTCCAGTAAAGAAGAGGTCCTCCTGGCCTTTCACTCGCCAGCAGGCAAAAACGATCTCTGGCTTTTTGATCTGTAACATCTCAATGAATGTGTTGTAAGAATTCCTCGCTTCTATTGACAATTCTTTTGAAGATATTGGCTCCGTGATGAAAGGGAATGCATCGAAGACACTCGTGGTAGCGATACCTCCTGATCCACTAACAAATGCTAGCGACTCATCTAAATAAGCCAGTGAAGCACATGCGTTCTTAATCTCTTGAAAGTCACCAGTGTAGACCTGTGTCTTCGTGGGCTGCAACAGCGCAACTACCAGGCCACCTTGCGTATCCGGTTTAGCAAGCCATGCGGCGAACTCAACTTCATTCTTGGAAGGATAGCTCTTGTCATCGCGAATCATGGAGTTACCGAAGGTCTCAATGATATCCGCATGTTTTCCGACCTTTGGAGAATGCTTCGATTTAGCATTTGGCAGAAATCGCTTAAGGCGGTGGTCGGCAGGAATTCCATTGCATAAGTATTTATCATGTATTGAAGTCATAATTGCAGTAAAGGTACTTAACTGTTAAGCAGATAGGAAATCTTTACAGAGACATTTTATATATATGTCTATCGTTAAGAATACCATTAGTGTGTGGAGCACCCGCCAAGGTGAGACATCACGTCGGGCATTTCAGCCGTGGCGTACCTCTAAGTATCACTACAGGTAGATTCGATATGTCACACCCAATGAACAGAGATGCCACTTTCAGCTGGCTATCCTTCGTCAAACTATCGTCGCCGAGTGTGCCAACTTGGGGCTCCAAGAGCTGCACTGTTGTGTAATCGTGTAATGTGAGTATCCTCGCCAAGAAGACCAGCTTCCGGTCTCCGAACTGTGCTCATGTATCTTGAATGTAATTTATTCAGCAAGTATTCATGTGACTACTTTTCATCATTGTGGAAGAACTGGAATATTGCTCTTATTTGAGTTGTTCCACGCTCTGTCTCACGTAGAAACAAGGGGAAAATCCAGAGGAAGCTAAAGGGCTTAGGCGCCTACCAATAGCATTGGTAGAGATATCAAGTTTCGAACCAGGCGCTAATGATATGTTATTCCCACACAGCAATTCAATGAAGTGATATTGTCACACAGGGTGCGAGCGACGTGATCATGTGACCAAATTAAGGACTCTATATGTTCATCAGCTGGTGTAAGCCGAGAATATATGACTTTAAACATGCTATACTGTCTTTTAACACCAATTCCTCTAGGTTTCTTTTTGTCTCGGTTACTTAATCACCTTGTTCTGTGATAACTTCGTTCGTAGTCTGGAAGTTATGTCAACACTGCTAATTGCATAACGTGGTTTACCAGGACCTCGTGATTATCAGGACCTCGTGAATTTTTCCCTTACCCCACCACTTTAAAATATAATAAAACTACTACAACATA
>QYAL01000168.1:0-25972 GCA_003988805.1 Ploettnerulaceae sp. D365
TCGGAGGGGTTACGTGGGGGTTACGGACCTGTATATAATCTGCCCTCCCTCAGACTCCCTTAGAAGAGACACACCTTTTACAACCTGAACCTTTGAATAATCATACATTATATTTATATCGATATACTACGTGAAACCAAAGGCCTATACCGGTACGATACCGACACTAAGCTCGTGAGAAACTTGCATCAGGTTCACAGGCCAGTAATTCGTACCTGAGTCCGTCTCATAAACCTAGTAGGAAATGTAACTGATACGCATGGGATACGCTTGGGTGCTTTTTGAGCTTAGAAAAAAACAACATGCTCGCTCTTACTGTACCCCACTATGTAATCTAAATCCATATTTCTTCCCCTCCACATACCTGTAGTGCTGGACATGGGGCACGACGCAAAAAAGGGGGTGTAAAACGTACCAGGGCCTTCGGATTTCGGAGATACGATATATTACTGTATACAGTAATGGGGGTTTTCTTTTCTGGGTCTCGCATCCCACGCTAGAGTAAATAATATGTTCGTTTTATGAAAACTTAATTCTCACTGCGCCGGCGTAAAAACGAGAATTTCGGGTAAGCAGAAATTTGGCGTGTTGGGGACAAGTTTGGCTGAGCTGGGCTGGCTGACTGGATGGCTGGGTCTGTCAACTCAATCACTCAATTCAGCAAGCTGCCTCGTCATACAGACCTCTTCCCGAATGTCGCTTACTGTGGATCGCAAAAGAGGTCGTTCGTTCGTTCGTTCGTTCGTTCGCGCGCGCGCCACAACTACGTACGTCTGACAATACTGTATGGCAAATCGATCGGTACTTCTTCTCCATACGTGGAACTCACAAACTCCTCTCCCGCCCCCCATCTTCTCGTTCTTGAAGATGCAAGCAGAGCGTGTAAGAGATCCGGCAGGTAGCCTTTTCGCGGTGGCGAGCTGCTCGCTGCTCGCTGCTCGCTGCCAGCGCGGATGTGCGGTTCTGGGACTGGGACTTTCAAGGCCAGGGAGAGAGGGGGTTCACGCCCAGCCGCTTCGAGGGCCTCGCACCATGGGCGCATGTTCAGTACCGGTCAGGGTTTTGGTAGGAGGCCATGATGCTTCGGAATACAGCACAATTTGTTTTCCGGAATGAAGACAGAGTGGTCTGTTTCCCCCGCACGGGTCAGTAATGAGGTCTGCACTTTGTGATACGATTTTTCTGATGTTGCGCTTTTCTTCATTTTTTTCCAAGAGAGAATTGGCTGTGTGTGTTGTTGCATTATTTACTGTTTAACCGAGAGCATCCGGGGTCGATAGATTCTGAAAGGGGGTTTTATCTATATATGATAATTGCTCTGTTTGTTTTCTTGCGTTCATCCTTCCTGACGAGACTCACATTTTATATTCTTTGTACACACGCGAGACAGTTGCTCGATATATCGCCGCACTATAATCCATATCCTTCCTATATTCTATTCTAAGAGTTATTCCATCATGTCTATTCCTGAGAAGACCACGGCTCTAGTCATCGGCGGTGGCCCTGCAGGCTCGTACGCGGCAGCTGCGCTTGCTCGCGAGGGTCTGGATGTTGTGTTATTGGACTCTGATAAGTTTCCCAGGTATGCTGAGAGAACTTCTTTTGCCGATACTGAATTATCACCATGACGGTATCTGTCCATGATCCGGAACAATGGATCTGTCATGAGGCTTTTTGTTGTCATGATCCATCCTACTAGCCTTCCCATTTTCTATGCCATACCACTATTTAGAGGTGGGTATGTGTTAACCAAGCTAGATATCATGTTGGAGAGAGCATGCTTGCCTCTATCCGCCACTTTTTAAAATTCGTCGATTTGGACCAGAAGTTCGACACGTACGGTTTCCAGAGGAAGGTGAGCTACATATTTCAGGGAACACTATCCGATGAAGCTAACCCGAAGATTAGATTGGTGCGGCTTTCAAACTCAACCATAGCAAGCGTGAGGGATGTAAGTTTGCTTGACAGACATCAAAGCTCATGTTTGACATAACTAATACGTATACAGGGACCGATTTCCTGGCTGCCGGTGGCCCAAACGCATACTCCTGGAACGTGATCCGCTCCGAATCAGACCATTTGATGCTCAAGCATGCCGAGGAATCGGGTGCACAGGTCTTTGACGGTGTCAAGATCAACTCGATTGAGTTTGTACCTTCCGATATCGATGCCAGCAAGACCGGAGAGAACTTTCCCAACCCAGGACGTGCTGTCGCTGCCAGCTGGTCCCGCAAGGAAGATGGCGCCACGGGCACGATCAAATTCGACTACCTTGTGGATGCAAGCGGACGGGTTGGAATCATGTCTACCAAGTATCTGAAAAACCGGAAGTACAATCAGGGGCTAAAGAACGTCGCTAGTTGGGGCTACTGGAAGAATACTGGAAGATATGCTCCTGGGACCTACAGAGACAACCAGCCTTTCTTTGAGGCATTGACAGGTAAAATACGAAACCTCCTGGAGTCCTTTCTTCGCCCTTCTTACATTTGGAACGGCGTGCTAATTCTCTCTCAGATGCAAGTGGTTGGTGCTGGACTATTCCCCTTCACGACGGTACCATGTCTGTTGGTGTTGTCATGCGACAAGACCTGTCCGTGGAGAAAAAGAAAGCAATGGGCTCCCCATCCGGCGTCGAGTTCTACAAGGAGTCCTTGAAGCTGGCACCCAACTGCCTGAACATCCTCGGCCCGAAAGCCGAGCTGGTAACCGAGATGCACCACGCTTCCGACTGGTCCTACAGCGCATCGTCGTATGCAAGCCCCAATGTCCGCATCGTCGGTGATGCCGGGTGCTTCATTGACCCGTACTTCTCTTCCGGTGTTCACTTGGCGCTTGCTAGTGGACTCTCCGCGGCAATGACTATCTGTGCCTCTAGGAATGGAGACGTGGATGAGTGGACAGCTATCAAGTGGCATTCGAGCAAAGTTGCTGAGGGCTATACCAGATTCCTCCTTGTCGTGATGAGTGCTCTGAAGCAAATTCGGAAGCAGGATGAACCCGTATTGAGCGATTGGAGCGATGACGGATTTGATCTCGCTTTCGACGCTTTCAGACCCAGTATATTATGCCCAACCTCTTTCTTAGCCATTCATCTATACAGAGCCTAGGACTGATACACACTGCTTCTAGTCATCCAAGGAACTGCCGATGCCGACGTAGGCGGCAGACTCACGCAATCCGAAGTTACCAATACCGTGAACTTCTGCCTGAACGCCTTCGACCAGACAGCACCCGAAGAGGCCGACCGCGTCATGAAGAAACTCGAATCCCTCGGTGGCGAACCCAAGAAAGAAGATCTGGAGAAATTTGACGAGGAAGAGCTCAAGATCCTCAATCATATCCGCGCGCGCCAGATGCTGCGGATCGAGGACCAGTTTCACGTGGATAACTTCGCAAAGGATGCCATTGCCGGCTACGTGCCGAACCTGAAGCGGGGGAGCCTGGGGCTGCGGCCGCAGGCGGCGACGATGAATAAGCTGGCGGCGCCGATTGTTGATTTGTTGCGCTTGGTAGATGAGAATGAGGCCGTTGGGAAGACGGTTCCGGCTGCGGCTACCGCTGTTGGTGCTTAGGTACCTGAATAGAGTAGAGAGGCGAACCCCATCGTCCGTGACTTTAATCTAGTATCTTGATATCTAGTCAGGTAATATCTCTAGTTAGGTAATAGAGGAAGATTTGATTGTTCTGGGCATTTCATGGATGTGATGATGTGCGTTGCTTTCAAAATTAAGTGGTTGGTAGATATTTAGTATTTACATTCGTGACTTGACTTGATTCCTCTTCAAGAAGGATATATAGGTAGGCGTATGAAGTTTCTCTGAGCTCCGTCTTCAGGTTTTAAATTATTTGAATTACAGAAAAAGACATCGTAAGCAAAACTCAAGTTGGCTAAAGTACAGCCTCAGTACAGCACATGAAATATGCACCATATTTGGTGTTTCTGCATTGCTACCAATGTACCAATATACTCGTCAACGCATAACTTTTATTGAAGCAAGCCGAACAAGCCGTTCCTGTGGTTTGTTTTGTTGGATCCCAAGTTTAGACTTTTTGTTGGAGTCTTGAAGGGAACAGACAAATTTGGATTTGTGTAGATCAAGAAATGTAGAAGCAAAGCTGCCTCGGGATATGAATTTATATTCATCTAATCTATCATAGCGTCTATATGTAATGCACTCTATTTAGTTCTTGTCTTTATAGTATTGCGTAAAGTCATGTAGCACGGCATAGACACCCTAGCCACCAAAGTCAGCATTCAGTATATGTAAATCAGAACAGAAATAGGAAACCACAAGCGTGACATGTACCTTATCGAGCCTCTCTTTCATCTCGGGATCACGCTTCGCAGCATGAACCATCTTCAAGAACGGATCCACTTCCAGCACATCAACCTCATCCGGATCAGCCGCGACACGGAGGTAGTTCGCTGTCGAGATGGGCGAGATGACCTGATGGAAGATCTCTCGCCGCACCTCATCGTACTTATCCAGAATGCTCTCATCCGCCCTCCCTGCGTGAATGCCCTCCAGACACTCCGCCAGCCCAGCAACATCCGCGAACCCGCCCGACAGACCCATGCCACCCCACGGGTTACAAAGGTGCGCAGCATCAGCGGCGAGCAGGATTCGGCCGGCACGAAAGCGTTCGGCACAGCGTTGGTGCTGACTGTAGAAGCTGAAGTCGACCAGCGTGAAGTCTTCCGGCTTGGGGTGGCCGGGCAGCAGGGTGGCGTAGTGCGTGGCCACGTTGTTGCGTGCCTCTTCGTAGGTTAAGGCTTTGTCCTCAATGTAAGAGACCCGCCAGAGGCCGGCCTGAGTGATCTTTGCAACGAGGGCGCGCTGTGTGGGGTGGATAATGGTGTTGAGGTCATCCCAGCCAAATTTATCGACAGGATAGATCACCTGTTGTTTGTTGACTTTATCAGCACTGAGAGGACTGATAATTCAACAATCGTTGTACCCACGTTACTTGCAATGAGCCGCTCATCCCATGTCTGTCCTGGGAAGTTACGCGGCCCATAGAGTGATTTTCTCACAGAGCTGCTCCCCCCATCACAGCCAACGACATAGTCTCCAATCACTTTGAATTCGCCGCTCCCGTCTTCTTTCCTTACCGACGCCCACGCCGACTGCTCGTCCTGCCCAACCTCGACCACAGAATGATTGAATTTGATTGTGATATTATCTTCTCTAGACGCATGATCCAAGATGATCTTTCCTAGAGGGCCCAGAGGCAAGACAACCATGGCCTCAGGGTTTTCTGACTGTTTTGATTGCGCAAAGTCGTCGATAGACGTAATGACGGTTCCATCTACTTTGCGCCACGCAAAGTTTTTTGGAGTCCATCCCTTGCGGCGTACATCTTCCGCAAGTCCAGCACGACCCAAGAGCCTCATTGTCGGCGGCGTCAAATGTGCAGCACGGGGTCGCTCGTCGGTCGTGGACTCTTTCTCGAGCAATGTCACTTGGATACCTGCCCTCGCCAACACCATACTCAGAACCATGCCCGCTGGGCCAGCTCCTACGACGACGACCTAGCAAAAAGATCATCGTAATTTAATCTTTTGGATGGGAAGTGACTTTCTTTCTTACGTGCATTTTCCTATATTCGTTGAACCTCGATGATAAATGGCGAAGTAACCCCCTTTTCGACGTCTTTCGTTAATGGGCACTTACTTGCAAGCTGCCTGATTCTTCTTCGAAATCAGCTGACTTTCAGGTGTACTATATTGTGAAGATACGAAAACTACACCGTAGCATGGGATTAGTCGAGCCACATGCAAGAACATGAAGCACCAATTGCATTCAAAACCGTGACATCCTGGCGTCGTGTGAGAAATTGCCGCGTTCCTGTTCCTGTTCCTAACGCTCACCGATTTCCGGATTCCGGCTTACCGTACCCTCTCCTATCTATCCGGAATTCCATTCTCGGTAATCTGGATTCTGGAAGAGTAGGATATTTAACCATCATTACCAAACTTGTTATTACTATGCCGTATCGGATTTATTGGCTTGGGCTAGTGTTGTTTCCGGCTCTATCAATAACCATACCGCACCGGAGCCAGAGGCCAAAGCGAAATATTATTCTCGAAGAACTAGAACATACGTGCTGACGGAGAATCCAAATGTCCGACACTGCGGTTCTCGCTGAACTGATTGTGTTTCTATACAGCGATCGTTCTCCATCGAGGAGTTTCGTGATGCCATCTCCGTGGCAACCAGTTCAGGGGGCAGATTCCTTCCTCGCTTGTCTTCCCCTTTTTATTCATATAGCCTATCCTATGTATGAGAGGTAGTCACGTGAATCAATTCCATTCAAGCCTCATAAGCTTATCCTTCTCACTTTTAGATTAAATATGCTCTCCCCCAGGTCGCTGAGAAATCATACCATAACAGCGGTAAATCAAAATTTCGAAACTACCTACCCAGCGACGCAGAAATGGAGCGTTTCCCCAGAACATCGGCTGAGGCCGATCAACTAATCCAGATGGGCAAGTTGCTGAACGAGGCAATTCAGACCGTGACTAAAGAATGGAAGATTGAGAGCTTTTCCAAGAAGGAGGGCTTCCTCGAGAAACAAACGAATGGTACCAATGGTATCAATGGAACTGTTGAAACGAGTAGCAGCAATGCAGATATCCTACCGAGTTGGCCTTTGCACCAGGCCCAACGCACAATCCTCGCGCTAACCGGGGCTCTAACAGAGCTGGTCGTAGAGCCTCCTCATCGCCTGACGGAATTGATGGGCCAGTACTGGGAATCTCGAGCACTGTTCATCGCTGCCGAGCGGCGTATTCCAGATCTCTTGGACGAGGCTGGTGACGAGGGATTGGAGATCAATGAGATTGCCAAGAAGACTGGAATTGAGCCTCTCAAGTTATGTATGTTAGAACAAAACCTTTATCTGCTCTGCACAGCACGAGTAAATCTCTGGGTACATTTAGAAGGCTAATAACCAAGGGATTTGATTAGCGCGCATACTGCGTTGCCTGGCTTCGATACATGTCTTCCGCTTGACGGGCCCCGAACGCTTCGCCAATAATCGAATCTCGGCCCAGCTCGTTCACAATGAACACATGAGAGCATACATAACCATGTTGTACGTTGCACATTTCTGGCTCGAGTACTGGCCTCCTCCTTCATCAATTTGTTGCTAAAAGGAATCTATAGCCAAGGGGACATCTACACTTCCGCAGAAAGGCTCCCAAAATACCTCTTGGGGCCCAAGGGTGCCTCATATAGCGTGACGGAAACCGCATGGCACGAAGCGCACGGAAGCTCGAAGCCAAGGTGGGAATGGCTTGCAGAGAAAATACATCCAAGCGAAGTACAGAATGAGGGCGTTGGCTACCCCGGTGTTCCTGACCAAGGTCAATTTGCACATCTCGTGCCCGATGCCGATGGAAAGATCCCGCGTCCGGAATTGGAGGTTTTTGGACTGGCCATGGTTGGTGGCGGGAGAGCAATAAGCGCTTCCCAACCATATGGTTAGTTTTCATGTGGAACAGAAATAAGAAAAGAGAAATTGTCACTGATATGACTCGTATAGACTTTCCATGGCATGAATTGCCACATGGCGCAACTGTTGTCGATGTCGGTGGTGGAGTTGGCGGTTTCATCATGCAGCTGCTCCGCGCCTACCCCAACCTCAATTGTGTTGTTGAAGATCGGGCGGAAGTTGTCAGGCAAGGTGAGGAGGAGGTATGGCCACAACAAGCTTCCGATCTTCTCAAATCCGGCAAAGTCAAGTTTCTGGCACATGATTTCTTCCAAAAGAATCCAATAGAGGGAGCGGACTTGTATTGGCTGAGAGGTATTTTGTAAGTCTAGTTGTTCTTCTCTACATGCTTTCTATTTTCTAGGGGGAACAAGTATTGTAACACTACATGAACTACTTTCTGATTAGAAAAAAATCAAAGGCACGACTGGTCCGATGACTACTGCGTCAAAATCCTGACCGGCATCCGTGATGCAATGTCCGACACATCCCGCATCCTCCTCTGCGAGCAAGTGATGAACTCTCCCTACGGCTGTCCCGAGCTGGCGCCAGCTCCGTCTCCCCTCCCAGCAAACTACGGATACTTCGGTCGCTTCCAGGCGCATCGCGATCTCAGCTTGATGGCATGTATCAATGGGATTGAGCGTACGCCTGCACAGTTCAGGGACTTGATTGATCGAGCTGGTCTGAAGTTGGTAAAAATACATGAGCTCAGGTCTATCTACTGCATTGTGGAGGTTACGAAGTAGGCATAACTAAGATGGCTTTGGCCGGGTTAAGGCTTTGCAACTTCGGATGGATTTTCCTTGACAAGTAGCGCAGTAGCACAAATTCTCAAAATAGATTCTTCTCTCCTCGGACTTAATCAGAACATCATGTCTTCAACACAACTTGTCATGCGTAACAAAAATATCTAGGCTGGTTGCGGTTTGTTACCTTGTTCCATAGTCGGACAATCCCTCTAAA
The DNA here is from genome assembly GCA_003988805.1 of Ploettnerulaceae sp. D365. Classification (NCBI taxonomy): domain Eukaryota; kingdom Fungi; phylum Ascomycota; class Leotiomycetes; order Helotiales; family Ploettnerulaceae; species Ploettnerulaceae sp. D365. The sequence goes on from QYAL01000168.1 coordinate 8,464, forward strand.
GAAACAGAAAGAAACACATTTTTCTCTCCTCCCGGGAACTCTAGACTGCACATAAAAGTATTTTGAGTATTTACAGAGTGGCCACAGAGGCAGCTAACAGAACTGGAGTCTGGGAACCAAAAGAAAATACAGGCCATATTTTTGAAACCCGCCTCCTCAAAAACACGATCATGGTAAACATGCGAAATCTGTCTCCATTTATAACTTCTATTCTACATCTACGGTTTTACTGAAGCCCCCTGCCAATGCCCTCCGTCCCCGGATTTGGCAGCGGCAGCCTCAACCCGCTCACCGAGTCCACAATCACCATCGTTGCCCAATCCCAGATCTTCCCTGTAGTGAAGATGTCCCGCTGCAGCCTCTCCAGTGCCTTCTGTCTCGTCGGCGCATATATGATTCCCCAGCTACCGATCATCTCTGACGGGGTGGTGCCGTGTTCCTTGAAGAAGGGACCTGAGGAGGGAGACGATGGGAGTTAGTGAAGAAGTAGTTTGGAAAGGGGGGAATATTGGGTAAAGGAGGGAGAGAGTGTACCACCGGCTAGCCACTCGACGTTTGAATCTTTGTTCGCTTTTTCTTCTCTGATCATGTCTTCATGGGCTCTATAATATATGGCGGCGTTAATTTTATTTTATTTCTTCTGAGGGAGGAAATAATAATAATAAATAAGTTCCTATGAAATAGACTTGGGTTTCAACTCACTCTACGAGTTTGAACTTGGCCTCTGCGACGCCCGGATAGTCGTGAGCTATGAACAAAAACTCGTATCTCTGGGCAACCATGGTTGGCAATATATTTATTAGATGGATGCGGGTCAGGAGGTGTATAGGAGTTATCTTTGGGTGATATAAATCGAATCAACTGCTATCACTTTGAGCACATAGTTGCCGAAATCGCGGGGTTGAGAATCGGTTTCTTTCCCTTGGTTCATGCAAAAAAGAAAAGGGGACGGATGATTTAATCTAGAAAGTGTAATTACCAAACAACGTCAGCAAGCCAATTCCGAGCATGAACCTGTGCCGGATGTTTGGGGGGAGTGGCGGGGGTGGGGGCGACTCGGACTTCGGTACGATTTTATAGTATGAGAGTGTCAATTACCGAGCTCGAGTGGGAATTGAGACGCAGAAACGAACGCATGATTTCTTGTCAGATAGGTAGGTTGGTATCATCGCTTAATGATCATTTAGGATATAATTAAAGAACCTCTTATATGACTTGTATAAGGAAAGGAAAAAAAAAAGTTTAGGTAAGCTATGGAAGGAGGTGGAGGATTTTATGCCTGTGGATTCCTTGGACATACCGAGGCCCAGTTATAATTGTTGGTGTGAAACATTTTTAGAATTTTCAGGGGTGGAGAGAAGTGGCTGTAACCGAGGCGAGATAATAAAGCTTAACCCCTATTTCTAGCGAGATTGTCGCTAATTAAAGGGGTGAGTTGAAAAAAGCAAAAAAGGAAATGCATTTATTGCTGACACTAATAAATTGTTTCTCTAACATCAAATCTTTCAATCCATTCAAAGTCTAAAACATTCTGAAAATCACATTCCGCGTCTTCCAATCTATTATCTTTCATGCTTCATATCATTCCTCTACCCCAAGCCCACGCTTCAGCAAGTCAGACAAATTCTTTACCTGCAGCTTCAAGTTAGCACATATCTCGAAAGGTGAAAGTGGGAAACTTACGGCTGGTTCTCTAATCATCGTAAAATGATTTCCCTTCGTACTAACACAAGTGATATTCTCCTCACTCAACAGCTCTCCCCACCCGTGACTCCCAAAATCTTTCCGATCATCAAGCAAGAACGCGATGCTCGAGGGCTCGTCTTCAGATCGCGGGAATCGCTTTCCATCATCACTTGGATCCTGATACAAGCTCTCATGTGCCCAGATGATGAACGTCTTTGGTGCCTTTCTTGAATCCATGGGTACCGGCTTGTAACTTGCAAGATTCCTTACACTCGCCTCGAAGTGCGGAATCAGCCACGAGGGTGGCGCAACAGAGTTACTCTGGCTGACGAGCAAGCCTTTGCTTTCCATGAAGTGCAGGAGCTTGGAGGGTAGGGGCTCCAGATTAATAGGGCAGGGAGAGTCGATGAGCACTAGATTCTCGACAACCTCACCCTGTTTCTGGAGTTCGCAAGCAGCTTGATACGCGAGGACACCGCCGGCAGACCAGCCGCCCAGGTTATATGGCCCTGTGCTTTGGCGTCGCTTGATCTCGGCCAGGTATTGAAGTGTGACGCCTTCGATCCCGTTGGTGTAATCTGCTGGCGTCTTCATGAATGGACAATTGAGACCATAGATGCAGACAGCAGAGGAGATGGGCGGGAGAAAGGAGTAAGATGTCGCGGATCCGGAACCATCAGGGAACAGAAAGAGAGTCGTTGAAGCAGTCCTTGGATTGCCTCTTAGCAGTATCGATGTCGCTGCAGGCTTTGGCTTCTCGCTCTCGTCATCTTCAGAATTGATTGATGTTGCGATGCTTTCCCCAAGCGGGCTGTACCTCGAGCTGTTAGAGGTAGCAATTCCAGGTACTCTTTCGCTGCTCAGTATCGCAATGGCGCCTTTCGCGTCGCCGACGGTGGGGTAATCTGTGAAGAAAGATGACGGGATGTCTATGTCCAGCTCTTCGCGGATTCGTCCAGTGATAGAGAGGGACATGAGGGAGTCGACGCCCATATCACCAAATTCAGCGACGTCATCAAGATCGGACGGCTCTGTACCCAGCTCATCAGATATGATCTCAAGGATTTTGTCAATGGCTGCACCAGATGCAACACTGTCTCCATGCAGGTCCCCAATGTCATTTGGCTCTTCGGCCACGTGTTCATCTGATATATCACCGTCGTCGTCATAGTCTGAAGGAGCGTCGACAGAAGTGTCATTGCCGCCAGCTTCGCCACCTTTGAGAGCCAGCAGCGCAGCCTTCGCTTCACCAACAGTTGGATGGTCTGTAAAAAGTGATGTGGGAACATCCATATCGAGCTCTTCCCGGACCCTGCCAGTAACAGAGAGAGACATAAGTGAATCGACTCCAATGTCAGCAAACTCAGACTCATCAAGCAATTCGGAAGTGTCCATGCCCAATTCATCAGCAATAATGCGCATGAAGATATTGACTGTAGAAGTGGCTTTATCTTCGGCGACCAGTCGAGGTTTTGGAGGTGCAAGCTTTTGGGAAGCTTTAGTTACATTTTGGATCTTTGCTTCCGGCTTTCGCGACTCTTTTCGTGGGGCGGATGGGGCGACGAAGCCGTTGGTAGGCGGAAGGAGTTTGTTGAGAAGAGTGCGTGGGATGGCCTGGAACTTTACGCCACTGATAACAGCAACTATTTCGTTGTCATCGAAAACGTAAACATCACCAGCCATGGTATTCTTGGGCCCAGGCTGCATCTTGACATAATTTCGGTAGGTCTTGTCGCCGGATATCGGTCGGGCGACCTGGCAAGATTCCCAGCCGTGGGAGATATAAACAGTCTTGTTGTGATCGATAGCATCGGAGCCATTAAGGACATACCCCGAGAGATGAGTAATATTGTCGATCCAATAAGGGTTGTATTCAAAATCACTGTCGTCTTCTTTGGCAGTGAACTCGATCAATGAAGCAGCTTCGAAGTTTTTGCTATCGATGAGAACATGCTTCATCCCATGATAGTTCGTATTATACTGAACCAAGGTTGAAAATAGTTCATATGTCTGCTTGCGGTCTACCTTTTTGGTAGTTTTGCTGTCCATACCTTGGACCAGCAAGTTCACACGTGAGCGAATCAGATATGCGATGCGTTCCCAGCTGTCCAACCATATCTTCGTATCACCATATTGAACTGTACACGAAGCATGCAAGTCCCACGTCTTCCCATCCGCAGCCAGGCTGGTGAAATTGACGTTCGTTGCTTTGATGGGGCTTTCTGCTGTGGCTGTTATCCTCACAATTTGTGGCTTCTTGGAATCGCGAGGCCTTGCGATCAAAGGTTTGATAATTTCGAGATGGCGGACGTCCATGCCCATATTCGCCGCGGGCTTCTCAGTTGCTTTTCGATAGAGCTGGCCTGCAAGGGTGAGTGCCATGTCGGTGTACACTGCCTATCGATCTATTAGTACTTGTCATAAATTCTTTGTAATTACATACAGATGGAGTGAGGGCTGATCCATTTATCAGGTGTCCAAAGATCGCCTCGTGAAGGTCAGGTTCCATCAAGTCTGATTCGGCGACCAGCGTGACTGTCTTTTTCCCAATATCTTCTCTCGTTATCTTTTGAATTGATGCAGTTGTTCGTCTATTTTTGGGTCTCTTTGTCTTGGCTGGCGCTTCTATCAATTCTCCTTTGGTTAGTTGCCAGTTGTTGGTGTACTTGATCCAATAGTTTTTGAGATCAAATGAATAACGCGGAAGTGAAAGGACTCTATGTGAAGATCCATAGCCACGGTAAACTTCATTCCAGGCAATTGGGGCTCCATTGAGGTGCAGCATACTGAGGGCGTTGGCAATTGTTTTCCAGGGATCCTCGTTCTTGCGGAGAGTCGAAACCGTCACTACCTCGCTGCCGATGTTCGACTTGACAAACCCAGAGCAAACAGGTGTGGGCCCAAGCTCGAGAAAGATTGTGGTTGGAACGATCAACCCCTCTTTCTTAGCAGCTGCTAGAGCACCTACGAAATTGACGGGCTCTCTCGCTTGGCGGACTAAATAATCCGGGCCAAAAATCCCACCACGCTTGACAACTGCTTGAAGCAAAGGGGAAATGACTGGAATTTCTGGATCGTGGAAAGTAATTGACTCTGCGACACTTCGTAGGGAGTCCATGATGGTCGAGACTTGACTGGAGTGGAAGGCATAAGCTGTTGGCAACACCACACACTTGATGCCGACTTCTTTGAGAATTTTAGAGTACGATGTCATGCATTTCGTAGAGCCACTGATGACCGTCTCGCGCGGGCTGTTGATACAAGCGACTTCCAAAATTTCACCTTCCAAAATCTTGTGAATGGAATCCACAGATGCTCCAATGGCCAACATAGCGTGAGTTCCAATAGTACACTTCTCCTCTAGTAGCTCTGCTCTTCTCCCGACGAGGAATATGGTATCGCTCACGGATAGGACGCCTGCGACATTCAGGGCTGCGTACTGACCGAGGCTGTGGCCAAGGACAGCCCCCGGCATAACTCCCCAAGATTTCCATAATCGTGCCAAAGCCATCTGAATGCATGATAGTCCAACCTGCGTGATGACCGGTGGAAGTGATTCCATGTCCGAGATACTTCCATCAATAAGAGGAAGGAAAGATGGGAAGCCTTGATTCCGACCGATCCGATCAAAGTCCAAAATATCTGTACGAAACTGCTCCGAATCCTCAAATAATCTCTTCCCAAGTGATGGATAGTGAGATCCTTGACCCGTAAAGAGGAAGAACAATTTTGGGGCTTTCGTTGAAAGAGCCTTGACACTTTGATCTTGAGCCAATGTCAATTCCTTTTTGACTTCAGCAATGTTGGGTGCCGCAAAGGAGATGCGAAACTGGTGATGTATCCTTCTCGCAGCTAAAGTATAGGAAAGACTCGCCAATGATGTGTTTGGCCTCTGGTCGAGATAAGCGATGAGGTTTAGAATGTTGTTTCTCAACGAGGATGCCGATCTTGCCGTCACAGGAATGACGAAGGATCCTCTAGGATCAGGCTCACCTGAAACATGCTTGGGCGCATCTTCGAGAAGCAGGCCGGTATTTCCCCCCGACGCTCCAAAATTGTTCAAGTACGCTAGTCTCTTGCCTTCAACGGGGCGGAGCCATGGGGTCTCTCGAAACGCAATTCGAATGCCTCTTTCTTCGATATCATCGGGGAAAGTATGATTGATAACACCTTTGATACCCACGTGAGGAGGAATGGCATTTCTCTGTAACATGAGTATGACTTTTATCAATGAGGCGATACCAGCTGATGCCTCTCCATGACCAATGTTCGCTTTCACAGCTCCTAGGTGAAGTAGCTGTCCAGCAGATCGTCCGCGATGCCGTGGTGCAAAGACATTGGAGATGGATTTCATCTCAGTACCATCGCCAATTTGCTAAAGTAACGTCAGTCAACACACAAGAGTGTGGAAAAAAGAGATACGAACCGTGCCGGTGCCTGCGAATAAAGTTAGCATCCATTGGTTAAGAAGTTTACCAAGTTATTTGAGTGCAAACTGGAGGTTTTCAAGTCTCAGAATGAGAATATCATAGCTGTTCAACCGCGGAAAAGATGGTCCATGAAATAATCAGAAATATGCATACCGTGCATTTCGATATAGCTGACATTACGAGCATCAACTCCTGCCTCATTCAATATCTTCTTATACAAGAACTCCTGAGCTGGGGCATGCGGTTGAGTCATCGATACAGCATCTGCCGAATGATTCGTTGCTGTCCCTAGGATGACAGCTAGAATAGGATCACCATCTGCTTCGGCATCCTCTATTCTCTTCAGAACAACAGCCCCAACTCCGTCTCCACGGCAAAATCCATCTGCGCCATCGTCGAAAGTTTTACAAGATCCTGTCTTCGACAAAAACTGTGCTCGACTGAGTCCGGCGTACAGATCTGGGGCAGTCATCACATTAAGACCACCAGCAATTGCGGTATCACATTCTTTCGCACGGAGGGCTGAGCAGGCAAGCTGAATGGCTGCGAAACTTGATGAGCAAGCAGTATCTACCGAGTAACCTGTATTTGCCCCAATTAGCATGATTACATACGGAGAATTCTGAAAGTATGTAAGAGGCACTACACTCCGAGGGAATTAAAGACTTAAAATTCCCAGATCACTTTCGTCTCATTGGCAGCAAGGTTCGGACCCACGGCGAAAGAAATCTGCCTACTTGGTCCGCCAAATTTGAAATGGTAATTGATACGCCCCGAGGCGAATGCCCTGATGGTGCCAGGGATATAGTACGTATCAATATTCTCCGCTGCATTTACCTGACGCCAATCGTCACTGGTCTGGCCATAGAAAGTTCCAACACGTGCTAACATCGACGAAGGGGTCCTGTTGGGAACGAATCCCGACATTTCGAGTGCCTCATAAGCTGTAGTAATGCCAAGTCTCTGCATTGGGTCGGTTTGATAGGCTTCGCGGGGCGACATATTGAAGAACTTCGGATCAAATAGGCCAGGCTCCTTGATGAAACAGCCAAAGGGAGTGTGGCCGGTGTTCTTTTTCTTGCCCGTCGGGTCGGTGTGTGCATCGACATCCCACCGATCTGGGGGGATTGGTCTATGTAGATCCAATCCTTGCTCTAACACGCTCCAAAAGTTTTCGAGCGTATCGGCACTTGGGAAACGGCCTGCCATCCCCACAATGGCAATTTTTGTCGTGCTTCCTGGTACGTTAGAGGATGTTTCAAAAGATCTGAATTTATTTTCAGCCTCTACTTCAAAGTCTTTGACGGTCTTCAGCGCAGAGACTACGCTGTTCGTAGCATTTGATGGGCCAACCGAAGCTACCCGAAATACTTTATTGTCCGAGTCTTTCCCATTTGCAATGAGCGAAGTAAGTAAGCCATCGAAGGAGAGTGGGTCGATAAAAATCTCGTGCACAACTTTCCTCATGCACTGGTAGAAACTGGCTTCAGACAGAGAATCTCTGGAAGCTCCTGATACGACTGTAATTAGTGGTCGAGTAGATTTGATGTTGGCATCGGCAATAGGTTGCAACACTTCATCGATATCCGTGGTATTGTACACGTGTGGCGCGTGGAACGGCCCAAATATGTCAAGTTTGACCAACTTTCGTTTTTTGAAGATCGAAGACTCCTCAAACAAGGTCGTTAATGTCTCTGGCGGTCCGTTGACAGTGACGGCATCTCTACTGCTGGAGCTTAGATAGGCATAGCTCACCCTTGGAAGGCCCTAATGATTATGTCAGTCACCAAATATACTCTGTGGGAACTTGAAAGGCTTATTACCTTTGACTTATTAAAACGTTCCAGTTCCGAAATTGCGGCTTCTTTTTGCATTCCTATCACCAGTGTCGACCAGCTCCGATCGCCACTCCCATCTTTACTCGTCGAGAGCCTCTGTGCAGCGCTGTAGACTTTTGCGCCAATTCGGAATGCAACTTGGACGGTCTTCAAGGCAATAGGTACTAGATCTACAAGACTTTGGCTTGCTGATACAGCTGTAGCAGCTAGTAAGCCGGTGCATATCCCCGCTAGTACGGTGTCGGATGGCACGAGATATTGGGAGGGATGGTCATCAAAATAGCTGTAGTTGTCAGTATCAAGCCTTATGAGGTATCAGCATATTAGACCAGAACCGTACCTCATGACACTTGCAACTTGACATATGCACGTGAGGGTAGTCTCCAGGATCGGGTTTCGTACACCAGATTCCGTGTACCTCTTCACCAAGTCTGGAATGTCTGTAAATGGCGGTATCTGCTTCTGCACCTGACGGGGCTGCTTATGAATCTCATAACGAAGAGTCTCATGTAGCCTTTGGATGAAATGTTGAAAGACGATACCTCTCCGTCGTTCACAGAGCTTGTCTAGAGGCTCGCGGAAATCGCCTGTCTCATCTCCGAAGAGAAGGACCTCAAACGAACCAGCCATATCTCTGATCGATATATGAGAATGCAGATATTAGTTGAGGCTCATTAATGCCAGAATCTAGACGCATGCAAAATCGAATGAACCCACGGGGAACACAGCACCAGACAGCTATCTCTTGCATATGTATATGATATGACTTGAAAGAATCAAACTCTCGGCCTCGGGTTCATCCGCTCCCTGCCGCGGGATTAATTGTTGATTGTGAATCAACCATGTTGACAGCTTTTCAGGCTGAAGTCGATGAGACTGCGTTTCTGGTAAGATGCATCAGGATTTCTGACGCTTCTCATGCTATTGGATTGATATCCGGCACTGCGATGCAGCTATCCGGGTGGCGGTTGGGATAAGGATGGAGAGCGCAGGGGAAAGGAGAAGATAGGGGACTTGACGCTTTCCGGGTTCTGAACACGTGACTTTATCCGTCTGAAGCCCTACGACCTACTCTCATCCGTCTTGTATCCCTATTTTTTCTTAGCTTTTTTTTAAAGTGACTCGCCATAGCAATTGTAGAATTTACCACGCCATCTTCCCAACACCCAGAGCCGGGCCGTTACGGAGCGAGCGGAGCCGTCCCTGAACGTATGGTTGCATGAAAGCGGTACTCGGATATATCTAATACGACTCTATTCTGGTAGGATATCATGAGATAAGCACAGTTCTAATCATTGTACCATGTACCTCATGCCCGCGGTTCCTATCTTGAATCTTGGCTCATAGTGCCAAGTTCTAAAGTGCTACGACTTTCTTCCCTGCCAACATGGCGCAGCTTTCAGTGCTTTGAAGGTTCATCGAAGTAACCATCCCGTTATTGTTCCTTCTAAGGAACTAGGATAACAAATTCAGCTGTATCTTGGAGAGACTTCTGCTTTTGACATACCAACATATTTTGGACCTCCTGAGTCCTTGAAAGTTATGGATTCGCATTTTCTGAGCTGGGATGAGCCAATCGTGCGATCTACGATCAGAATAAAAAAGGATGACGAATTCTTGAGTTGGAATGAACCCGTTCCAATGAAGGAAAAGCAAGAAGGTGCTAGCGATGAAGTACAAAAAGCGAAGCTTCGGAGCTGGGATGCTCCAGCACCTAAGTTCATAACAATGGACAAGTTTCACGGCGGAAAGGAGAACGGGAACGCTGGTATGACCTCACATAAGTTTACAGGTGCGTTAAAACCATCATCGAATCACATTTATAAGCTCCCCATCGTTTTAAATTGACCAATTATGCCATATAGATGTACACGCGGTGCACGAGCTCCTGGGCTCACGAATCGTTCAAGAGCATGACACAGAGATGATATGGCAAAATACTCTGGAGACTAAGAACGTATCATGGCTTACAGAACATGTCTTCCTCGATCAAATATTGTTTCCAATTAGCGGGTACATCTCAATGGTAGTTGAGGCAGCGAGTGAAGTATCCGACGGAAAATCACTTACATACAACCTGAGAGACGTATCTATTACCTCGAGTCTGCTGCTAGATCCAGCCTCAAAATTACAACTTCAGACCAAGTTTCATGTAGATGAAGATTCCGCAGAAAATGAACGTTGGTATCACTTTCAGATCAAATCATCTTCAGATGGTAGCAACTGGATAGATCGATGCGCAGGGAGCATATTCTCCCTCGGAGCAGAAAAGTTAGTTTCAACGCCAGCTTCGCACCCGAAAGGCTCATTGGCAAGACATGTCTCGCGAAGTTACTGGTATGATATCATGGCAGATTCAGGACTCAAATATGGTTCGAAATTTCGAAACCTAGATGAAATAACTACGAGTGTAACGGATCTTCGAGCAGTTGCTTCCTGTTTAGCGTCTGACGACACAGCCAAGTACATTCTTGATCCTGTAACAATAGAACAGAGTTTTCAACTCTTGATGATCGCGAGATATCAGGGACAAGGCCGGAAACTACGGAGATTGTCAATACCAAGCTACATTGAGACTATTGTCATAACAAGTGCATCAGGAGAACTGAAATTAAGAGGAGAAGTCACTGAGATTGGTCCGGATGGGTGGAGAGGCGACGTTACAGCAATCTCAAATACGGGACAACCGGTGTTAACAATTCAAGGTTGCAGAACGTCCACGGTTGCCAGCAATAGACAAAAGGTAGAGAGCAAGCTTTTCTCTACCACAGAATGGAGCGCCACAAACTTGAAAGTCAGTACTGGCCGTGCGAAGAAAGTAACGCTCCTCTTACCAATAGGCAACGTCCCCCTCATCCTTGCCGTCAAGACATACTTGCAAGAGAACGAAATGGAGTGTGACACATGCAGTCTTACAGATTCAGATAGCTTTCCTACAGGTCAAGATGTTATCTCTCTCGTAGATTTCGGCGAACCATACGTCTACAACTTCACAGAAATCCGCTTCCAAAATTTTACAAAGAAGATATCTGCTTTCAAGGGTTCTATGATCTGGGTAACACCCAGCACGCAAATTACGTGCAGGAATCCAAATACATCAATGATACTCGGATTGGCGCGAACATTGAGAGTTGAGTTAAGGAAGGATATTATCACAGTTGAGGTTGACGATGAGGACCTCGACGCTGCCAAGGGAATTCTACAGATATACCAAGGTCTCGGAACTCGGACGAAGAGCAAAGATCTGGATCCTGACTACGAGTATATAATCGTCGACGGCGAGGTCAGGATTCCCCGACTTCACTGGACAACTATAGAAGAGGAACTTGCGTGCAACGATGATAGATTGACTCAACATGTTAACGGCGACAAAACTTCCAATCCAGGTGTCAGCTTTCGATCTGATGCTTGCTACTTTCTTGTTGGAGGATTGGGCGGTCTTGGCCGGGAGATCTCGCGGTGGATGGTGGAGAACGGTGCTCGTCACATTCTCTATCTATCACGCTCTGCAAGAGAAGGCCCAGACACAACGCCGTTCTTCGACGAGTTGCGAAGTCAGGGGTGTTTGATATCAACATTCGCAGGGAGTATAAGCAATCTGGAGGACGTGGAAGCCGCCGTGGGGCAAGCGACGAAGCCAATCGCAGGCGTCATGCAGATGTCTGCCGTGATGAGAGTACGCATCTACAACTTCCTTGCGAGAGGAAACTTGGCTAACTTATTATAGGACAATTTCCTATCGCAAATGACATTCAGCGACTGGCAAACATGTGTAGAGCCTAAAGTTAAAGGGACCTGGAACCTGCACCACGCTCTCTCAACCTCGTCGCTAGATTTCTTCTTGCTTTTCTCCTCCATCTGCGGTATCACCGGCCAGTGGGGCCAAGCAAACTACAATGCTGCCAACTCTTTCCTGGATGCCTTCGTGAAATACAGGCATGGGCAGGGACTTGCCGCGTCCGTGGTCGACATCGGCTTCATGGGCGGCGTCGGCATGGCGACGGAGAACGCTGCGTTGGTAACGAATCTGAAGAAAAGCGGCTACTATTTCCTTTCCGAACCAGACCTTATCGATGCTCTCGCAATATCTATCACGCATTCTCGCCCTGGGGATAAGAAAAGCCATTTTGCACTGGGCATCACGACTACGAAGCCTCTTACGTCGTCTGGCTGCAGGCCCGCGTGGAAGAAGGACGCGAGAATGTTGGAAGCGCATCAGTTCACCCCACCCCAGGCACCAAACGCCGAGGAGGTGGAGAAGATTCTCAATGAAGCTTTAGGAAATGCCTCGAACTGAAACCCTCTTGATACAAGCTTATTTCTCGCGGCTCTTGGTGCGCAAAAATGGACATATCTTCATATCTGAATTTCTAAAGGTCAAAACCTCGAGATAATTGCCTTGCAAGACTGGTATCCGGTGGCCCCATCGGGCGTTCAACTCCCACACGATGCTGTTAGAGATAACGCAGGTTTCATCAACCCGCTACTGTTGGTTGTAGGAATTTCCCTTTTATACTAGACTAGAAAATATTGGAGATGCTCAAAAGTTCTGTGGTGGACTGCCGATAACATAATGGCATGAGTCTGTCGAGCAACCGCGTTGGTCGTCACTTCTGGAAGTTAGCCGTGATGTTATTTTCTCCTATTCTAAGATTAAGCGAGCCAGCACATTGTTCACAGTAAATCCTGCGTCACGCCTAACTAGTTTTCTAGCATGACATACTGAACTTAATAAAGTAGTCTGCTTAGTTATTTGCCGGTCAAGGAACAGATCAGTGACGCGATGTACATGCAGAGCTGTAAATTCTCCTACATACGTACTCGCTCCTGCCTCCTTTTTGAGCCGCAGAGCCTTGTCACCTGAGGTTGTTGTGACTTTCGACCCACGACAGCGTGCTCGGTGAAAGCAAATTCAGATCAAAGTGATCACGCCCGGCGCTAAGACTCTCCATCCGCCTTAAGAAGTCCTCCACCGACTCCTTTTGGCCCTCTGGTGCACGCGGAAGGCAGCTACGACTCTCTGGGAAGTAGCCCTGACTTTGGTTACTCTGAAGCGGAGCTAAATTAAAGCTCTCGACCGCCATCTTAGCTTCCCGGAAGAGTTCAATTGAGGATCGGTACACGTTTGCCACCTCCTGGCGCTGGCCCTCACTGATATTGGCCAAAGTGACGAGGAGTCGCAGGAGCGACTGACTAAGCTGGAGATCCATGACAGCAGATTTGTTAGAAGGTTTGGAGAGCGTATATGTGAGAAGCGTTGTGCTGGCTGTCACGTAAATTGGGAGGACGGCCCTGAAATTTTTAGATAAGCGCGATGCTTATTCATGGAAGGGGATTGGCTGAAACTTACCATAGGCAAGCGTAACTCCTGCGAGGGGTAACATTTAGTAGTTTGATGGCTTTTCTTGCTTCATAAGTAATATCTGGATGTTGTGGAGCTTGAAGTTCATGGTACATAGGTAACATGGGAAGGATGCTATAAACAGAGGAGAGTGAATTGAAGTATGAGAGCTGGAGAATAATGAAATAGCCGTCGTCATTTTCTGATCCGTGATTTTCTCGAAGAGCTTTGGCAGGCAAGCTTGCTTTCCATAACTGGAGCATAGTCCCTAACTTTTGCGCCGCCATGATTCGCTCGGCAGGAGGTTGCCGGCGCGCTTTTACGGAGCAAAGGTGTTTGTATATTCGTCCCTGTATCATTGCCAATCTGACCCTGAAGAAAAAAATATTCAAGTTTTCCGAAAGGCTGTCTGAAGGCAACTCTACATCCATGTCGTCGTCATCCTGAGTTGGCGGCTGGTCCATCGTGAGACTGAGGTCTTTGTCCAGCGTGTAAGCACTCCAGAAGATCCGTTTTCGTTGTTCGATCTCAGCAGCTTGGAGCGTGGAATGTTCATAGCATCTGTGCAAGCCCAATATTTGCGCTGATTTGATAGCCGAAGAGATCAAGATGGAAACTGGCTCTTGGTTTGCTGTTCCGAGGAATAGAAGAGCTATTCCAATCAGTGCCTGCACAGATTGAATCGATGGCGCCATCGTTATAAGCTGGTTACTGACTGCCTGAGCATTAGTAAAATATCCCCACGCTTCCCGATCTTGGTCCCTTTCAGTGACCGTTGTGCCTGTGAAGCGGTGACTGAGCGCCAGGACCACATTCAAACAAGCCCACCAACGAGTATCATTAAGATCAGAGTCCGCGCTCTGATACCTGAGAAGAAAAGCTTCTCGATCAAATATCGGAAAAGCGCGATTGAAGCCCTGGAAAGACTTCTCGATAAGTGCGTGCCCCCTGTCCATGGGCGGAAGGGGGTTGAAAGATACGTTACTTCCGGGTGTATCGTATCGCAGCGAGAACGGTGCCATTTGATTGCCTGAAAATTCTGTGGATGTTGCTGCGGAAGCGTCAGCTAGGGATGGGATAAATCTAGGCTTTACGTACTCTGGAAAGGCTGACTACAGTCTACAGCTCCAAGAAAAATTTCGGCTGGGGAAGCAGCTTTGTCCAACGAGTTATCAGCTTCCATTAGCTGATTGCTATACAACTCGGTCTGAAATTGATCTGAGTTGGGTGTCTCTGGGAGTTCCAAAGCATTCTCCACTTGGTAGTCTGATCTAGGCTGTTGAGCTACGGCACGCTTTAGTTGATCTTCCGTCCGCTTCAACCTCTGCTCTAAGTTTTGAATATGTTTCTCTCTAGGTATAAATATTAGCAGCTCGTAATTGTGTATGCCTTCATCATTTCGAATGGTTAGAACCCACCTGGGTGATCGGCCCGGCGTCCGTTTCATGCTAACAGGTGTGAAATGACACGGAGTTTTGTATTTTTTACATTGTGCGCAGATATCTGAAACTACTTCACAGCGTATCTTCTTCTTCCTGCACATATCACATGCCTGCATCCAGTCAGTCCACGGCAAAATGAGGACGAGTACAACTTTACAGACTCTAGTAATAAGCGCCACTGATAGGTCGGCTTTTTTCGGGCCTCCCTCCATCGTGTACTGAATCCTTTTACAGTGTACTGTACTGCGCGGCTGGTGATATTTTCGAGCTCAGGAAGCGATATTTTGATGTGGGAATAGAGTGAAGTCGTATGGATAAGGTTACAGTACCGGCTGCCGGAAAGGTGCTGCGGATTCATAAGCGATTTTAAAGCATGCAGCTAGCTGCTGATCTTACCCGATCTCTGCCTGTTTATCTGTTCCGCTAACCCCAACCAAGCGTCAAATGTAACGAATGGGATTCTTGCCGTTTGACGCGCAGCAGCCATTAGTTCTTGAGTGGAGACCCATGGGCTGAGTTCTTAATTACCCGATAATAGCCAACAGAAGAAGCATGAAAGTAACACTCTTCTTAGAGTCTTGAGTGATTGATAAAAAAGCATCATCATCAATGAAGCATAGATAATATGCATAGCTATAGAGGGTCAGCTAAAATATGCCGAAAGAACTTAAAGTGGCCTTTGTGGCGTGACACTCGGACTGCTGCTTGCAAGGCTGTCAAGACTGGCCTACAGATTTTGTGGTCGTTTTAGTGAGGGACTAGGTGGAGGATAAAGGTCAATATCGGATTAGAATGGTGCTACTGTCTCAAAATGGTTCTCGGGGGGAAGTTTGTCAAGACGTTCCTTGAGATATGTATAACTTTTGTCTAATTCGACGAATTTTCTATTTTCCTCCTGTTATTAGCATCCATAGGAATGGGCGTAGAAGCTCCAAGCGTCATAACACTCAGGGATGTCAACAAATTGCGGTATGTATTGAGTGCTCCACTCCACATTGAAATCAACTGTATAAGTGGCTTTACAGTATTCCCAGTAATCCGGGTACTAACCAGATTGATGCCAATCGATAATAGCAACCACACGACATGGCGCATCGGACGTAACTAAGATATTGCTTGGATGAAGATCAGCACGAGTAAAGGTAATAGGCGAATTGTCGGGGAACGATTCCCGGATTGGATCAGGAATGAGAGAAGAATCCGGCCAATACATTTCGAATCCCCGTTTAGCCAAGGAGGGCCAATCGTGGAATTCCTCGACTGAAGCAAAAGAGCCAGCGGAGGGCTTCGTTTCGTCCGTGAACATGATATCAAGTAGACGTTGGCGGGTGACGTGACCTTGAAAAATTAGCTTAGAGGTATATTGATAGTTCAGGCAAACTCCTACCTAGGAATTGATTCTCCAGATCTTGTTTCAAGCGTCGCATCTCTGACAACATCACCTGAAGCTGGCTACAAACGCCTATTTTCTCTGCTTTCGAAAGCGAATTCCATTTATTCCCAAGAGTTTCGCCTTGGATAAGCTCCATAAGTAGAAAGAATTCACCACCATCTTCACACCAGCCATACACCTTAGGAACAGGTACAGGCAGAAGTTGGTGTATTACCTAGAGACACTGGGCTCCGCGATAGTGATCTCGCTTCTGTATTTGACAATAAGCTTTAGATCTTCGAATCGAACAGGCATAGAGCTTGTCAGGTCGCGGGATTTTCGAGTGGCGCGGACGATAGCAGGCGAAGGCGGAGAAGAATTTGGTCCATGTTTAGAAAAGTGTGTTGATTCCTTAAACACGACAGATAAGTCTGATAGAAGCATTTTAACTGAGATGCTGCGACTAGCATTGTCGCTCGCTGGAGCTGTACTTTTTATTGCAAGGACGCACAGAATCGCATTCAAGGAAGTTTTGTTGTTGAATTTAGCGCGATTGTATGTAAAAAAGGATCATGCTCGGTTGCAGGAAGAGTTCACCGTAGTCACACCACATTGACTGTAGCCGCCCTCTTATTTCGTCATAGAAGAACTTTCTATCATTTCATTTATATCATATATATAGAGAAAATCAATTCTTAGTGTTTTTGAATAAAAGTAGTGACTATCTCTTATATGTACTATTAACCTAATTTTTATCACTGTCGGAATATGGATACGGTATTACCTTGAGACCATCGGGTGTTTACTTTCAGCACGCGCTTTGGCTTGAACACTGTCAAATACATTTTGGGAACCTTAAGCCTAGAGCACGTACTTTGGGAAAGTGAATGTTACCAGAGTCAGGCCATTCTGGGACGAGCACAACCATAGGCTACTTAAGAATCGCTCATGATCATTTACAATGTCAGTTTTATGCCCGATCACCCAAGTCTTTTCTCTATGCACCGGTTTTATCTACAGTTGTCAAAAAATCGAGGTTCCGCTGCTTGGTAGCTAGGGCGACTATGGCGATCGCGATCAAGGGTGCAATGAGTATCCCATATGACATGAAATAATCGGACAGGGCACCTTAGCTGAATGCTCAACCTCAATGACATCTTGGATATTAAGGGATACTGACACGTGCAATGAAGGCTTGTGGAAATGGCAGAATGAAAAAGGGAGTAGGTACTGAGGATGAGTGGATTAAATACTCCATAGATTCGTATTTACTCTACCGATTTCCCAGGAAGGGCAAGGGGTGTCAGGGCTTGTAGTCAATGCACGTGATTGAAACTACAGAGGCTATCTTTGTACAAGAAGATTCGATTACCGTCTAATGTCGGTGTCCTTGCCAGTCT
>QYAL01000168.1:25980-36366 GCA_003988805.1 Ploettnerulaceae sp. D365
TAGAACCTTCTACGTACGTTGCGAGATCTAGAAGATTCCGTTACGTGACTTCGTCGCTGGAGCACTCCAAGACTACTCTATGGGTGTAACCCTTGACAAGGGGAGGTGTTTATGTTGAAATTCAATAGGGCCAGCCAGCTGGCCGGCTCGGAATAGGTTCCATGAAGGTTAGTAATCATATGTATTCAGCCTGAAATCTATGTGATCCATGGCTGATTGTACATTTTGACCAAGTATGAGTCTGTATGATAAGGCCCGGAAGCGAGAGTAAACACTGATCACACAACTTGGTTTGTGACTGGCTCAGACTGACTTCTTTGACGTTAGCTCATATTATACTATTGCTCGTGTTATAAATACTAAGTATTCAAATTAAACACCATATTGACTGTTTTCATTGATATTAAGCTTACTATTGACGAAAGAAGAAATTCTGAAATAAGAAGATATGAAATTTCTTCGAAAAAGGTTATTTCTTAGTAATGATTCATCAATTAATCGCCCTTTTATTTCTTCATGGATCCAAGCATGGTAAATAAGACCTACCAGAATATCCAGACAAATACCGAGTCAACTTCCGCGGAGTTATTCCCAACTGCGTTTTCCGCACATATCGGATATCGAATCTAAATATGGCAGTTCCAGGATTCAAGTCCAGAGTCCAGAGTCCAGAGTCCAGAGTTCAGATTGAGTCTAGACAAGAGAGATCTGTACCTGGTGGAAATTTCACACATCCTATTGGCCATGAAAGCAGCATGCCAGCCTGGCAGACGTGCATAGACTGGCATTCAAAATATGTAGGGCATGGATGACTGGCATCCAGAATCTGACGTGCATGGATGACTGGCATTGAAAATATAATCGACTATAAGACCCTTCGTCCTCTTCCTTCTCTCAACCTATTTTCAACTTCTATGAGCGATCGTATTCTTGTCCAGTAATTCGGCGCTCAAGTATTCTACTTTATCACGTAACATAAGCACTAGGTTTCACCTCCCATGCTACTTATTACGTATTAGTGCTAAGGATTCTTGGTCGACTCCATACTCGCAGCCGGTAAAGGGTCAAAGTAAGCATAAGCAAACAGCTCGTCATCAGCTAGATAGTATGGCGCCAAACACCCTTTGCCCACCCTGCTGAAGAAGTGAACTGGGCGATTGGCGTCACTTCACGCGGATCAAAGCCGGTCCAGTCAAACTTGGTCGTGGCACACCCATCTTCCATAGATCGGTCCGCGCCGAAGGCCAGCGCCAGGGCTTCTAAGGGATTGCTAAGCCAATGTGTGCATTCCCACCCCCTCATAAATGATTCCATTCAAGAGCATCCTCTCGATCTTCCTATCAGACTATCTTCTATTCATCCGAGTCTATCTACGCCCTTTCACATGTAACTCAATTATACCCCCTGCGCGGGAACGAGCGAATGCTTATCTCTCCTTCGTCTACAACACAGTAGGCTTATCGGCGATAGGAAGTTTTTCCTCAGGCTAAATTTGGAAAATAGGAGACATCTTCTCTTTTGAATTTCAGCCTTGGGATAATGGTGTGACAGCCCTGTTAATTGCTAGTTAAGGCTTAGTTTCTCTATTATTTCGACATTTCAGCTTAATAAACAATTACGTTCTGTGCGCACAACCCAGGTCAACCCTTGATAATTTAATTAAATGGTTAATATCCCTAGTCGACTGCACCCAATCTGAAAAAAGATTTGATCAACTTTGGGCGAGAGATATGATACTTGCTGGCCATTTCAGGAAGTCGCTTCACTGACGTCGATCTGCTTTCTTCTCAATGCATGATCGATTTTTCATATCTTGCCGAATAGATATTCTTGCTGACTCTATAAGTCTGGATATGATGAATTTCCTGCTCAATCAGAGCGCAACGAGACCTCAATTTCTACAAGATTTGGACACCCCCAGAAGACCTTGAACGAGGGTAGTAGCTTATCAAAGCTTTCGATTAAGACACCGGAGTAGTATGATGGAGGTCGAGACCGTGCAGCCGGCTGCACCTATACAGACGAATCCGAAGACAAGCGAGAATAGAACCCCTCCAGCAAGTCCTAGCCCAGTAGTTAACAAGAGATGGACACTTCGAAGAAGAGGAGCATGTGGCATGTGCAAATTGAAGAAATCACGTTGTGAGTAACCTCACATGCAGGTTATTTGAAGAAATTATAACCATAGATCGTGTCCAGGTGACGGAGGAACACCTTGCACAAATTGCCGCGTACGTAACCTCCCAGGTTCAAAGTTTGTCGGAACTGAATCAACTGATACGTTACGGAAGAGACATAATCAAGAATGCGAGTACACTCTCGCAAAGAAACAACAGGCCTCGAAAAAGGCATTGGGGCTAGCACCGCCAATAAATACACAGAGCCTCATGGACGAATATACAAATGATGCCAGCTGGAATTTCGATCTGGATGCAGAAGCGATGTTGCTACCTGCAGGGGATATCAAAAACGTGCTTGATTCTAGCAAATTTTCGTGGCCGGTACCCTCGGCAGATGGCGACTGTAACTTCGATTTTGATATGCCCTTTGCGATAGACGAGTTGGACAAAGTGACCGATGAAAATCTAGCTCTGACTCTCGAGAATGATAGCACCTCGTATCTAGAACAATTGACCCAGCCCGTCGATTTGACTGAACAGCCGGAGGATTTGGTGCAAATGCTGGAACTTAATGATAAGGTGAGTCCCTTGGAGTGAGATGAAACCATCTTTGCAGCGATTGATTATACTGACAGGACTCGAAGGTTACGACAAAGAGCTTCCTTGGTGGGTGGAATTGTTTAGGATGAGAAATGGCTGACAGACTAACCGGTAATACAGATCCTGTGCCGAGTCTCAATTTCTCTCTACACGCAATTTTCTCCTGGCAGGAGCGTTCAAGTCAGATGCTGAATAACACCGAGCAAGAAGATATACAAAGAATATTTTCGAGCATCAGCCCTGAGTACAACCAGCAAGCCCCGGAGAACCCCCGTGACGAGCATCAAGACATTTACACTTCCTGGTATTGGAACGATGCGGCGCTGATGGAGAGCTGTAGAAGTGGTAAGTTTCTTTGAACCTAGAAGGCTCAAGAACTATTTTAGAAACCCTCTGACAGTGCAATTCGAAAAGCTTGCTTTGAACAACTTTTAGGGTACATAGCCTTTTCCAACTTCCTCTTGTCGACGTACTAAAAATGAATCTCCAGCGTTCCAAATTTTTTGACGATTTCATATTTCGACAAGTATATGAAAGAGGCCAAGGGACGACCCCAAGGCAATTTAGTTCTGATAGCTTTGATCGATTCGGTTATGGCCTTCGGGTTCTACGCCTCATTAAAAAGCAGTCGGCGATTTGTGTCCCCTAGTGAAACGGATGAAGGAGATCAATATTCCAGAATAGCGTTAAGCTCCAAAGCTACCGTGCTACGCTCGCCTGATACTCTTTTCAAGCTGCAAGTAAGAACCCTCTTGTCTTACGCAGAGACTTAAGGCTGACTCGCTAGGCGCTTCTCGCAATGGTAATTTTGAGCTCCCTTGACGAACTCGTGGCTTTTGCTAACTAACGCTCTTGACAACCGTATCTGAGAGGATTAACAAAGTTGCGCACTCTGAAATACTGGCAGGCGCGATAAACTGTGCCCGAGCACTCAACCTTGAAAGCAGCGATATGATCCATAGTAGATACAGGAGTTACGAGGAGCGCGATCTTGCGAAAAGAGCTTTATGGTTCTTATACTCCATCGAAGTCCCTCATTCTGTACGAAGGGGGATCTCATCAGTGAGAATCAATCTGCTATTCAAACTCCAGAGCTGCCTCTAACATTAAGTTATAGTCCCTCGATCGCGACTGGATTGACTTCGCACCACCCCAGGCGTCTAATGAGATGGACTGGTTTCCTATCCAGTGTCTCTATGCCCTGGTCATAGGCTCTACGGCATCTTTGCTGTATAGCCAGAGAGGTCTCCGACAGTCGATTGCGGAGCGAGAGCAGAAATTGGATTTATCCTTCAACCTTTTGGAGGATTGGAGAAATCACTTGCCCCCTACGTTGAGAGACATCCACAGAGAAGACATTCAAGGAATTATGGGGGACTATTGCATTCGTCACATGGCTCTCTGCATGTTTCGTCAATACCACGAAGCTATCTTTCTGATCTACTTTCCCTGGACAGGGATGCAGTCCAAAGGTAAAATTTCGGAAGAAGCTCGCAGGAAAGGCATGAAATTGTGTATGAGCTCTGCCCGCTTGGTGCTGACCACAGCAAACCAGGTATCATCGTTGGAGATACTCGACAGGTATGACTTCCCACCCTCCAGATTGACCAAGGAGGCTGACATTCTGGGCAGTAAATTTCTGGATTTGATATCCGTGTCCATATGCATGACATTCTTAGACGTGGCGAGCAGCAGCGGAACACAGAAATGCATAGCCTACTTGAGCATGGGCTGCGGAATCTTCGGTCGCCTCAATTTAGAGAATGAGGTTCCACTCTCGGAAGTCCTAGAGCTGACTCGCATCGCGCAGCAGATTAATGGGAGATAATACTATTACTAGATAGCAGAATATGTATTTTATTGGGCGGGTGAACACCTGGCCACAAAATCTAGTACAGTACGAAGTACTTCGTACATCATGTATGTCAGACGGGACGGGCTTCGGCAGTTCGGAATATCGATAATGACGAGTCTTACCATTTGCTTTCGTATCAGTGATTACAGTACGAAGTAAGACCTAGACGAACAACAATCCTTGGCATCTTCTCTTATTCTGTAGAAACTATGGAACCCCTGGTCCATCCCCCCGCGGGAGTTATTCTGTTGTGCGGTTGATAAGAGACGGAAAGGCGAGTGGACAAAGACACCAAGTCCCCACAAAACAAATCCTAGTGGAAGAACGTTGCAGTGCTGTGCCTCTGAAGTACTGTATAGTGCTTTAGATGCATATGTATCTAGCAAAAAGCTGCTCTGCTCGATTCAGGAGGGGCGTAAGCTGCGCGGGATGCTGCTGTAGGTAATTTCTGCACGGAAATCTGTCCACTTCCCTTATAATATCATCGAATCTTGGTTGTCCACTGTCCAGCAATCATGTCAATCCCGATCTTCTGCTCGAAGGTCGAGAAAAATGGCTTTTTTTACGAAGTACAATTTGTACTTAGGAACCTTATCTTTATGCGCCCCAATGGTTTTCTCTTGTGCGAGATGTGGGATCAGGATCGGCGATGATACATCCTCAGGGTGAGATACGAAGGTACCGTAGGCGCGCACCCATCCTACGAGAATCTTCACTGTAAGGGGTCAGTATAAGGTTACTCCCGCAGCGCCATGGCTTGCCTCTCTTCTGTACATGTCTTTGCGTTTCAACACGGAGCAGGGGTATTTTAAACCATTCCTCCGGATTTTCGAGTACCGAAGTTGCCTCGCGATTTCGAGAAGATCTAGGAAGCTATTGTTCTAGGACCACGTCCTTAGCTATAGATAGATCCTAGCAAAAATAAATAAAAGAGAGCTCACGAGATCGCGTAATCAATGGCCTATAGCTATGCCATAATATCACTTCCTGCCAAGTAACTCCTCGCTCTTGCAATCAATCAAAACAATACACAGACTCGATAGAGCACCAGAGTGTAGCATTCCAACTAACAATCGTTGTAATTGTAATGGATTTATGCTCAGGTATGAATTCATTCACTTCAAACCTGAATCCCGAATCGCTGGATGACCGACGCGACCAATACGCAAATCGCCCTTGGAGTCAGTGATAGAGAGAAGAAGGAATACGGTGTACCCCCACTATTCACAGCTCTAACATAACGTTAGCCGTAGAATTGCAGCCTAGTTGAAGGTTACCAACCACGATAAGTTATAGTCGGTCCCGTCGTATGGCAAGTCTTTATCCCGCTTACGCTGAGCCCTTGTATTCCTCAAACTAACAATGGTTCTCCGCCAGATCCTGGGATCCCCCAGAATGGGATTTAAAAACGACGATTTCAATATGCGTAGCCCCATATTAAGCAATGGGCGACGATCAAGTGGAAGATTGACCACTCAAGAGCCGATAGAGAATTACACAACTTCTGACGGACGGATAGCTCTTCAGGCAGGAGGATCTTCAACCTCCATACCGGATATGCAAATCAGTTTGATGCGCGCCCTTCCGGATGTTGGAACGAAGCCTAACGACAGAATTGGATCTAGATACGTTAGAAATACTCTGATCAGGTGAAAATGACAGAGAGATGGCCGTATAGCCGACACCCCCTTACTGCTCTGTATATACACACGACAGTGGGATATCCGGGGGCGGAGGGCAATAGGCTCTGGTTGCAGTAGATCTTACTAGTTGGCGCGGATCAAAATGTGATAAAACTCAATCGTCTGGGTCTTATAACTCTCGTAGACTCGCAGCGCGCTTCCAAACGCCATCCTGACCTCTATTGGCAGCGCTTTTGATAATCGCCAAACGATAAAAATGAAGTCCGAACCTCCTAAGAAATGCACCGTCCTCGTTATTGGCGGTGGCCCAGCAGGTTCATATGCCGCATCTGCCCTGGCACGTGAGGGTGTTGATACGGTTCTGCTCGAGGCTGATAAATTTCCACGGCAAGAATACCTTCTCAGTGGTTTGTGCGATTGATTGATTGTATTGACTTTCGGCTAGCTATCATGTAGGCGAGAGTATGCTTCCTTCCATCAGACCCTTATTGCGCTTCATCGATTGTGATAAGAAGTTCGATGCGCACGGCTTCTATATCAAGGTAACGCATCTCACAAACCAGGTCCACAAGGTATAGTACTGACTTCTGATTTGAAAGAGAGGAGCAACATTCAAACTCAATTCCAAGGCACCCGGCTGTAAGTTACTCCTCCTGCCCTGAAAGAATCCGGCGCTGAGAACACACAAGCAACGGACTTCATCGCTGCTGGCGGCCCCCAAAACTATGCCTACAATGTTATCCGCTCCGAAGCCGACGATATCATCTTCCGGCATGCCGGATCCGTCGGTGCCAAGATCTTCGACGGCGTCAAAGTGACTAGCATTGAGTTCTCGCCATCCGGCTTGCGACCCAGCAATGGCAGTGACAGCGGACTCCCAGATCCTGGTCGTCCAACCTCAGTCACTTGGTCAACCAAGCTCGGTTCATCAGGAACTGTAGAATTCGAATATCTGGTTGATGCATCAGGCAAGAGTGGATTGGTCAGCACCAAGTACTTGAAGAACCGGATGATGAACCCGGGCGACCAGTTGCAGAGCATCGCAAACTGGGGATATTGGACTAATGGGGGTCAGTTTGGGACAGGTACGCCGCAGGAGGGCTATCCATACTTTGAGGCTCTATCCGATCAGACGGGTTGGATCTGGTACATTCCGCTACACAATGGACAGGTGTCAGTTGGGGTTGTGAAACATTCGAAAGCGCTGGCGGCCAAGAAGAAGGAAACGGGGCTGGATAGCAGAGGGATATACCTTGATCATGTTAAGACTAATCCCGAGATGAGTAAGCTTCTGAAAGATGGCATACTCGTAAGTGATATCAAGTCTGCGTCGGACTGGTCGTACAGCGCGGGTGCATACGCGAGCCCTTATGTTCGCATAGCAGGCGACGCAGCCTGCTTCA
The DNA here is from genome assembly GCA_003988805.1 of Ploettnerulaceae sp. D365. Classification (NCBI taxonomy): domain Eukaryota; kingdom Fungi; phylum Ascomycota; class Leotiomycetes; order Helotiales; family Ploettnerulaceae; species Ploettnerulaceae sp. D365. The sequence goes on from QYAL01000168.1 coordinate 33,602, forward strand.
TCGACCCCTTCTTCTCATCAGGCGTGCACCTGGCATTTAATGCAGGTCTTTCAGCAGCAGCAACGATATGCGCATCTTTAAGGGGACAGACGTCGGAGCTGACGGCGGCGAAGTGGCATTCCAGAAGAGTTGATGCCTCGTACTCGCGATTCCTGATTGTCGTCACGAGTGCTTTGAAGCAGATACTTCAGGGTGACGAGCCGGTAATCTCGGATTTTAACGAAGGGGACTTTGATCGTGCATTCCAGCATTTCAAGCCAGGTAAGTCAGGCTCCGTTTGTCCCATCGAGGTAATACTACTGACGATTTCTTACCGTCTAGTTATCCAAGGAGCAGTCGATGTCAACACCAAGTTTCACCAATCCGAAGTCTTACGAACTCTGAACTTCTGTATGGGAGCACTCGCCCACAGCGGCAACTCAGGGGGGCAGGAAGAGCTTATGGAAAACATGCGCGCTCTTGCTGCCGGCGAGAGAGGCGAGGTAACTTCTGCAGAATACAAACTTGCGATCGAAAAGGCAGAAGAAATCTTAACAAAAGAACAGCTGGCATACCTTAACAGTATCCGGAAACATGATAGTACTCTCGTCAAATTTGACGTGTTGAACCTGGACGGAGCCTCAGGGTTTGACGTCCTAGATGGATATACGACGAACTTGGTAACTGGAGCACTCGGTTTGAAAAAGGTCAAATAAGAACTTCGTACTTAGGATAGAGATAGATATATTGTCACGAAGACATTTGATTTATACATCAATGAAATAACTTTTACTATTGGGAATGACAAGCTCAGAAGGCTTGTTATTCCTTATCTGTAATGATCAGACTGAATGATAGGAAATAACGAATGATAATATATGCGCTGGATATATTATTCCATAATACGTGTAAAAGGTTAATATGAGGGTTCATTATTGATACCAGGTTCTTAACGTAAAGATAAGATAGAAATGGGTCTACCTCTTTCTGCGGCTCTGTCTCCTCTCCGGTATGTCCATAATACCACTACCACTAGTCTGATCTTGAAAATCTTTGTCCTCAACTACCGTGCGCCCTTCCGCCTTGCTTTCTGCATCGCGAAATTCCAGCTCTGTCAGAAGACAGTTGTTCATCTGGAGTAGGAGGACGCTTCCTCTTCTTTCTTCGCTCTGTCGATTTTATCCCAATGCTTTCCTCCCCCAACACTGGTTCTTTTACTTGTTGGAGTCTCTCTGCTTTCTCTAAAAACTCAGCAAGCTGTGCGTATGTGAATGTAACGCCGAGTTGCCCTTGAATTTTGAAAGTTGCTAGCTTAGAGGTTGCGAAGCAGTCGAGGGGAAGATGCAATGTCTTGGTACTATTGGTGGCAGATCCATCTGATAGTCGAAATATCTACCAATGTTAGTCCAATTTCAATGTCCGGATCTAGTTAGTGCGTACGTCACGGTCGATTACTGGTTCAACATCCAAGACTTCGAGACCTTCCTCGCCTTCATCGAGATAGCGCGGCTGCCACAGCGAGATTCGGGCTTCCTTGTTCTTGCCGTATCCTAACTCGAATCCCACAACTGCTTTGATATTCGCATTTGAGTATTGAATGTAATTCCATGCCGCCTTCCTTAGGCTTCGCTTTTCTTGTGAACACGCAATCTCATATACTACCCCGGGGTACTCGGCTTTCTCGTGTTGAAATTGATCATCCGGCTGTCGTTGAATGTAGGGTTGGCCGATTTCGATTTCGATTTCGTCGTCCGAGTCGAACTCTCGGAGTTGTATGCTTCCGGACCTGACGTTGGATAACTGTGCTGCAAATCTAGCCGCTTCGTCGTTGCCGTTTCCGATGCGATCCAGTTGAGCTATGGTTGCCTTTGAGACTTGTTCCGAGAAGCTTTCGTGCTTGGCCGTCGGCATACGTGGTACGTATAAAGCCTTCTCTAGAGGATCATATTCGAATCTGCTTCGGTCAGGATGAAATCTCTAGGAGGTCAATCCATATGGTGACATGCCTAAGTTTATTATCTACAAACTCTCTCAACTCTGGAAGCTCTTCTAGCTTCGCCAACAGAATCTCATATTCCGACGGCTGGACCTTTAATTGCCGCGACTGAACCGTTGATCTATGGCACTGGTGTTGTTTGATCAAATCTAGCACAGCAGAGACTGGAGACTGAGGAATGGATGTTGACTGCAAATCATCGGTCACTGGAGGTGTCAAAGGTAATGGAATCTGCCTGTCCGGTGGTGTACCATCAGCAGATTTAGGGACGATTGGCGTCGAAGCTGACAATCTCCTCTCTTCATTCATTACTCGATCAGTCTATCAGTCATTAGTTTCGTCGTGGTGTCGCATTGATGATATGGGAATCCGAATGATGTATTATTGCAGTCTCTATGGCAGCCTTGTCGCGCAAAAGCGTCAAAGCTTGAACTACTATACCTCGGTCGTGTTTTTGATAAGGGCCGGGCAGAGGTTAGCGAGTAAAGCCCCGCCAACTTTGCCTCGCGATTTTATTATCTTATTACTAAAATTATTATATCGAGCGCTTTAAAAATTATATCGCAAGTTGCGTAGTTGATCTATAATATCACGATCCGAAAAAAACTAGATATAGTTAATAAGAAAATCTTAGAAGTATTATTATTTCGCTTTTATTAATATGATATTAGTATTCTGCCATCGTCTACCGCCTGTTACGAATCACTTTATAGGTCGACTGCGCAAGCGTTGGGCTATTCGAGTATATCCTTTTAGCTACCTCGTAATATGAAGAAAATAAGACAAGAGG
>QYAL01000169.1:0-25915 GCA_003988805.1 Ploettnerulaceae sp. D365
TGTTGAGAAAACGCGTGTTGAAGTTAGAGGTAGTAGGGTAGGGGAAAAATTCACGAGGTCCTGATAATCACGAGGTCCTGGTAAACCACGTTACAGATATAAAGAGAAGAAGAAGAAGAAGCTAATATTGCATCAATATCTATCTGCAATCCAAAAAGAAAGAGAAAAAACGCCTTTTTCGCTAAAATGCTTTGATTGGAATTTTCATGACGCATCTGTCAACCTTTTTTCAAGTTTTGTTCATGTTCTACTTCCATCTCCACTTTTCAAGGAACTTTCCTTGAATCTCCGTCGTCTGATGATTCATGTTCCGAGGGAGGGATATCTTCTTCTGATAGCTCGTGTTCTTCCGACACTTCTTCATCAACTTCCATGCGCACGCTTTCGTCGTCGTCGTCCTCCTCCTCACCCGACCCTTGCTTATCCAAAATTTCCTGTGACATTCCAGCACTCCTGCTGAGCCTAACATAAGCCGCCCAATCAGTTATCTTCCCTCTTCCCCCATCCTCCAAGCCCTCGGCATCATCTCTCCGATTGACACTATCCCACTGCGCCAGCCCGCAGAGATGCCTCATAGTTGGTCTTCCGTGAGGGCAGTTCCACGGCTTATCCAGTTCTCCCAGATGTCCCACTACCTTCCCCATCTGCCCCTTTGTCAAAGTCTTCCCAATCATGATACTACTCCTACAAGCCCTCATCGCGAACATCTTTCTGACCTTCGATGGCCGTGGTACGTGTCCGTTCCCAGAGGTATACTCACCTAGGAGAGAGAGGAGTTCCTCAAGATCGGTGAGAGAGAAGGCTGTCTCCCGACTTAGAGGGAGACTGACGAGTTGACAGCGTTTCCCGACCGGAGACTCGCCTGATTCGTCAACGGTTACTATGAACCCGTTCGCTTCCAAGGCCGAGAGATTTTCCATGACAATCTCTTCTTCGAGAGCAGTGAGGTCGAGCACCTTGGGATAGACTAAACGCTGGGATTGGACAATGGTCGTTGCTTGTAGTCGCTCAAAGTTGTACTTCTCATCTGAAGCATGCTGATCGATGATGAACATGTCATCCGTAGTCTTTACACCATCCCCAGAGTCTGACCCGGCAGCCCGAGTAGCTAAAATAAAGCCCAGGTTGAATTGGCCAATTATCTTCATCTTGGCGAAATCGGCTTTAGAAATAGTCAATGACAGTTTCTCTTCGGCTTGGTCCGAATCCAAAACTTCATCCTCTACTTTCTCGGTCGCTGCAACCCGATACGCAGAAAGCACTTTGTTGAGAGCTTGATACTGTTCAGCAATCTTAGATGTCTCGGTCTCTACTAGTCTTACTAGATTAAGAGTCGCATCTTTCTTCTTCGACCCGCCTTTCAACAGTACTTTTGCACGCTGTAAGTTTTCTCCTGATGACTGAACTGCAGCCTTTTCGGCTGCTTGGACCATTTCTTGAACCTTAGCTTCCTCTAAAGCTTTCTTTCGTTCTTCGTCGACGTACTCGGCATCTTCATCGACATCTGATGAGATTATCGACGGCTCTAATTCCTCATCTTCCAGCTTCATGACAGCACTTGACTGAGGATCTTCCGGGACAAAGAGGCCATCCGCGTCTGAGACTTCATCCTGATCATCAACAGAGCTCGCGATCGACGGAGAAGAGGCAGCGTGATCTTCAATCTCGAAATCTGAGCTCTGTTCAATACTATCATCTGGCGCAGACTGCCTGGCTGTCCCAGGTGCAGTAAACATCTGGCTTAGGCTTTTTCCAAATGTTGGCAAAATGGGCTTTGTCGCTTGTGAAGAGTAATTGTTTCGGGCAGTCCTTGCCGGAATCTCTGATCGGGGTCGTTTCACCTGAGATCCAATGGTGCTGATCACAGTATGGTCTCCGATTGTAATAGTAGCAATTTCTGCAGGAGCTCGCTGCAGTCTTGCAGTGCTAGAAAACTTATCCGCAATGGAAGGAGGCGGTTTTCGGGGCGACTGGAGAGCTGGAATTGGTGGCTCAGGCTCGACAGATTCAGATGTCTCTTCTGTTGAATCCTCGGCGGATAGTTGCTCAGAGACTTGCCTAACAAATTGGGCAAGCGGTTCAGCATATGAAACTGGAGCAGCAGCATTTGTAGGCTGGCTAGTGTCAACAAAGCTCTCAGGCTCTTCCGAAGGTTCGGCCGTAGCAGCTTGTGCTTGTCCACCCTCATTTCTAAGCTTCTCAACAAGTTTTCGTTTCTCGTCCGAAACACCCAAGGCCGCTTCTGGAGCTGTCTTCGGTGCCCCGGGTAATTCTTCCTGCTCAACACGGTTCTCGGAGTTTCGCGCAGCCCATTTCGAGATCAAGCTGCCAGCCCCACCGTCCCTATTCGTCGACTCCCTGGATATACTGCCACGTGTAGATCTAGGGGTGAGCTGGTTGCTTGATATACTGTCCTCAGCACTTGGTTCATTAGTGGTAGACCTAGCATCTTCGGGATCTTCTTCTTCTCCGGCAACTTCTGACGGAGTTTGTGAGTTCCTCGAAGACGCGGTCTTCTCTCGACTGATTGTCAGTTGCCTATATGTCGACTGCTTCTGAGCAGGAAGGTGGGAAATTGGGACGGTGTGGTCCTGGGACTCGAATAGAGCCGTGAGAGCCTCCTTTAAAGTGTCCAGCATCCGATTCTGATCATGAAGTAGAATAGTCCGCTTATCCGGACTCACATTAACATCGTAAAGATGAGTATCCAGCTCTATATTGGCGAAGATGAAGGGTGACTGGGAACCATTATACGCTTTGTATACTTCATTGAACGCCTTTGCGACCTGTGGAAGCCCACAAGGCCTTGCATTAACGTAAAACATCTGCCTATCCGGCGTCTGTCTCCCCTCTCCAGAAGCTGGACGTGAAATATGACCCGTGATACGAATCTCTTTTGTCCCGCCGTCGTCCTGTGTACTCCATCTCTGACTCGGTGCACTCGTCGGCTCCAACTCGAGATTTAGATCCAGGGCAATCAGTGCCGTAAGCGTCTTGGCCCCAAAAACATTCATAATATTCTCTCTCGTCAACTGATTCCCCTTTGTTGAAAATAGCGTCGTCTTCTTCCCTTTCCCTGCCTGCTGAGAAACAGAGAATTTAATCCCCATCTGTATGCAAGCATACTGGCCCAGCACACCCACCACACGGCTCCACTCCCTCTTAATATTCCTCTCCAACTCTCTCCTTCTGACCGGCAGATTATTGAATAGATTTTCCACCGAAACGGTCGTGCCCTTCTGCGCAGCAACAACACCCGTTCCCTTCAACTTTCCTGATACTTCGAACTCGAGTTTCGTGCCCTTGGGGGCATCCACGGCCATACACGTCGTGACGGAGAATTTCGAGAGTGCACATAGTGAAGATAGAGCCTCGCCACGGAAACCGAAGGTTTGTAGTGTTGTGAGGTCGGAATAGGTGGAGAGCTTGGAAGTGTGGTGTTTGAGAGCTAAGGTGTCGTAGTTGTGCGGGGAGATGCCATCGCCATTATCCTGGACTTCTATTGCATCCAGTCCTTGGTTCTTGAATCGTACATCTGTGATTATTCAATTATTACATGAGTATGGCTGAGGTTGAGGCTCCTGGGCTCGACGTACCGATGCTTGTCGCTCCTGCATCGAGACTGTTCTCTACCAATTCCTTCACGACCGAGCACAAATCAACGATTACCTGACCCGACTGGATTTGATGGACCTGCAGATTTGTCAGTGTAGTTTGGCTGATATAATAGCATTCAATTACCGTCCTGCCCTCTATCGCTTTTATGGTCGCCATTTCATCATGGTTGATATGCGGGTGACGCGATGTATATGTAACGCGACATTTTAAAGTGGTTCACGCGAGAAACATATCATACCCATCTTATGGTCTCCCATTTGATCGCACCATCTTAGAAACTTACGCACCATGGACAAGGAAATAGGACTAGAATTGCAATTACAGGCTTGTGCTTTATTTAATATGCCATTATCAAATTTCACTCTTGGTCCAAATTGCCACTACATCTTTTTTAGCCAACCGAGCAGTTTAGGCAATAAATAACCAGTCACCAAGAGTTAATGCAAGTATAAACACTTCTCAATTCTATATCAGCTCCTCAATGATTGGTAACGAGCCTTACTTCCGCTTGTTCTCTAACACGCTATCTAAACTGACGTGCCTCCTTCACGGGGCTTCTTATATTAGCCCATCCGCTCATTCAAACCCAACTCCAGCCAGCCCAGTCAAGCCAGCAAAATTAATTAAAACCAGCCCCCAAAGCCGTAACAAATCCAAATGTACAATCCCTCATCCCCCTCTTAAGCCTCCTGCTTACATCACATTGCGAAGAGGTATACACATTGAGAATATCTCCATGAACAAGCGCCTCTTACGCTTGTCGTAGAGATGTTGCGCGAAAACAGAAAACAGGAAACGACCAGCGCTCGCGAGCGCGAGTATGCATGCGAATAAGTTAAGGTAGCCGCCTGGAATCCTTATGTACAGCGAAGGCAGAACTGGCTGTATGGCCCGCTGGGCGAAAATCTAAAATGTCTCTCCCCGGAGACGAAAGCGCTCATTTATGCTGTATAATAAACGCCGATGGATGTAACTGTATAAACTGAGTGCTTGAATAGAAGTCTAGCATGGTATTAGAAGGTCTTATGTCCGACACTTCCCTGTAGAAAGGAAATGCTGCATCGAATCGTGGAGTCTTATGTTGGGTGCTTCCAAGTGGGAGAGGGATCATCCTCAAGGCGTCTTCCCTCGTTTTCGGTCGTTCTCATTTCCGTCAGGGTCGAACATCGTACTTATGCCAGCAAGTGTCCACGAGGATGTGGAAGAGTGGATTGCTACTAGCCAGGCTACGACACAATTGACGAGGTAGTGGAGCATATAGGCATATGTGACTCCATACACAGCAGCATAGATGGCAATGAAGAAGAAAAATATACTGGTGAGGTGGCGAAATCGTGATGTGACCCGGGGTACCATCTTACCACTAGTCAACGTCTCCACCAAGAGAATGAATGGCATGATCGACAGGACGTTGTGGTGCGATGAAAATGGAGTGAGCCAATGTACCGCCAGGTTGTGCACCCAGACTACAAGAATTGGAAGGTTGATAGGCAGGATCCAGAGCATGAGAATGAGGATAGAGTGCGCATAATTGTGGAAGTTGTAGTTCGTGTTGGATCGTGCTTCCCTCGCAAAACGAAGAGCACGGGTACAGGTTGCGATCTGTACGAGACATGCAACGAGATATGCGAACTGGTAAGGAATAACGGTGGACACAAGAAAGAGCAGTATAGCGGTGGTCAGGATACGTCGACGAGGTGTTGATGGCGCAAATGCTGGAGATGTTGCTCTTCTCTTGTCTTCGTTTCGGAGCCAAGCAGGCTTGGCGCTCAACCAACCATACAAGATGCTGAGCACATAAGTGAGGAGAAGAGTAGCAAAATTGATCATGACGCAAACTCCTACACACACCAATCCTATAAGCGGAACCATGAACCAGAAGAACGGGTCTGGCGACCCAACTAGGAGATCATTCTTGGTGAAATCCACCTGAGTCTCGGTGGCATTACCTCTCCAGCCCCAGAATCCAGAGGAAGCAGGCTGAGGGGGGGCGGAGCTAGTTTGGGCAAAAGAGACCGACAAGAAGGTGAGTGCCAAAAGTACCAGAGGAAGGGACTGGCGTAGGCATAGGTCCAGACTCTCTGAGAATGACATGAAGAATCCGGTTTCGTCGTAAACTCGGAACTGCTTTCTCAGAACTAGTGCGACTATCAACAGTGGAAAAGCAGCGAAGACGGTCCTATAACGCATATATAGCTTTCCCAAACTCCCCAGAATGTCAACCTTCAGCGAGATCTTGACACTAGAATTGCAGGTGGGGTCTGTCCAGAACTGTAAACTCAATCCATCCTGGGTGTTCTTCTGCGTCAGTGAAGGTGGCATATATGGTGAGATTCCGTGGAGGCTGATATCTGCTTGCTTGAGATTCACAAAATACTTCGACTCGTATGGGCTCGATATGTATTGTCGAAGCAAAGGTGTGAAAAGCTCGGCATCCTCTCCACAAACTTGGTTTCCCATTTCGAGCTTGTATGCCAGTAAACTCGAATGCAATGCTGGAATCTTAAGTTCTGCTACCATAGGGCGATTTGGTGGGAGCTTGACTTTCATTCCAAAGGCCAAAAGTCTCCGGAGGCCTAAGGACCGTACTCGATGCGACTGTACATTGTCGCTGAATTCCGCAACGATCCAACCTGGGGTAGGATCCACCGCTTTATCAACTACAGCAACAAATTGATGGTCAAGGATATCTTCTAAATCATACTGCAGGTATGAAAAGGGGGTGACTTCCGCTTCTTGATCCAAATAGAACGGTCGTTTGGTTTCCCTAGTCGATGCTGGGAGGATAATCACATCTGAGGCTGCATTTTTGCACGCCAGTCTAGTAGACCCAGAGCTATCTCCTGACAAGTCCATGTTCATTGAGAAGAGAGTTGCTGACTGCCCTGGGTGAAGGGGGAAGACACTGCAAAAAAGTACTTCTAATTTGCCAGAGTCACCTGGTGTGTCCAGCTTTTGATCTGTTAGAAGTGTAAATCTCTTGCCTCCTGGCGTCCCTTGCGGGGGAATAGGCAAAAGGTAGGCTCTGGGTTTGCGATTTTGACCAAATTTCCTCAGAACTAACCGTTCCCCTTGAGCGATTATTGAATTCGAGTTGTCCTCTAGGGTAAGTAAGGTCGTAGGCTCCTTCTGTGACAAGGTCTTTTCAGCAACATCCTCCATCCCTGTCAAGTACCACTTCTTGAACATTCTCATCCTGTCCGCCCGTGGTTTTGTCTGCGCAGGTCGATTGACATCAATAACATCATACAGCGACCTAATAACAACTTTTCGAAATTGGTCGCACCAGAGAATAGCTTGATGGTCCATACTAGTCCATACGTTTGGAACGGATGAGGTGAAGACGGTAAAGCCATGTGTATCTGGCACCAGGGACTCCAAGCTTGCGTAGTCCGAGGGTACTACAGAGTCCAGTCCTCCACCAGCAATCGAAATCAAGGTAACATGCCACAATGGATTGTTGTTTGCCCATTTCTGAGAGTATGCTTGTCGCCAGTAGTCATTGATCTGCTTGTAGGTTCGGACTATCTCGGCATCGAAGGAAACGGGGGGGCGTGCGTGCGGCGCAGACATTGTTATAATCGTATTAATTGAATTCGATTGGTAATTCGGCATTACCAACATTGTTCGAGCTACTATCCCTCCCATCGAGTGTCCTAGAATTATGACTGAAGTAGGGTCCGGAAGATCTGGATCTCGTTCAGACCTGCGTGGGTCGTGGTACAAAGACAAAATATACGCAATTGCTTCGTTGAGGTATTCGGCCTGATCTAGCATGGTTTGTCCATGGAATGCTGTAATATCCTCGTTGAAATCAACAGTGAAGAAATCCAAGTTCCGAGCTCCGGCCTTGATTGCAGCTTGGTCGTGCTGGAGGACATCATGGAAATAGGTAGCCCCCTCTGCGGCAATTGGTCGAACTTGCTTGTAACTACCTGCGTTTCCGGGAATGAATAGAACGGGAACACCTTTGACCTGGAAAAGTTGTTAGCTTTGCCAGTCTCATCCGCTGTATTCCTCACCTTCGTGTCTTCATCGACCATGCCCTCTCGGTATAGATACACCGAATATTTGCTGGCGAAGCGTGTGTGCTCTGTATCAAAGTCGGAGAGTTTTGCGAAGGAAGGTCTCATATATGACATCCGACATCCTTTTGTATCCAACTGCCTATTCGAGAACGAGTGTATTATGGAGGCCAGAGAGAGTAGGGCCAATGCTGTCGTGATTAGAGTGAGGGCGGAAGTTGACCAGGGGCTTCGAAATCTCGAGCGGCGAGGATTCGGTCGAGGTTCTGGCATCTTGTCGGACGGAATGTCTTCTTTCGAAGACACAATCAAGACTGAGGTTTCCGTGGATCGATCCTGGTCTACCTCGCCATCTCGCAGTTGAACGGGCATCCAATTCGTGCTACTAGGCCGTCGACTCCTCGCAGTAGAATGTCTCTTATCCGTACTTTTCCGCCGATCGAGCTCTCGTGGGATGTGATTATTCTTAGTATCCGATGGCCGGGCGGCCAACTGAGGATTCGAACTTCTCAGCTCTATGTTGGAAGGCTCTTCCAGTCTCGAGCTCCCTCCAGCAACAGTCGAAGTCATGTCGGCATTCGCGGGTGACGGGTCGCCTTCGTCCTCTGCCGATCCAGAAGAACGCCTCCGCATCTAAATGACTTGGCTCGTCTCTCCCACTCCGTCGCGACAGTACAATCGCTTCAATGAAGAGGGGGACAAGCTGTTAGAGACGGGAAGGCGATGAAAAGTGGTCGAGGTCCCAAAGTTGCGAATGCAACGCGCTAAGCCTCTTCTCGGCATAAATAACAGAAGTACCTAGCCTAGTCTGCTCGTTATGCAGCAAATCCTCCACTCAACTCAACCTTGGGATGTTTAAAACGACTGTCTGGCGCAGTAAACCGCGTAGTGATGCGAGCGAGAGAGTGCGATCCAATTATTACTACTACTATGTACCGCTCTTGCAACAGATGTCTCGTCAGTGCAAATGTTTCATGGCGACCGATCAAGGGGTGACTTTCGAGCGGGGCAGCGTACAGAATTATGGGTTCGACCGGCTTTGATGGCGAGGGAGGATGGATGAGAGAGCGCACGAGTGAGCGACAGTATTGGATTGCAGAGCAACAAACGAAGGAGAGGAGAGGAGAGCAGAGGAAAAGAGAGGAGAGGAGGAAGAAAAGAGGAAGTGCGACAGCAAGAGGTCGATGATACTGTACTGTACTGTGCCAGGCACGGTGGGAAAAGTACAGTACAGTACAGTAGCTTCGACGTTCTGCATCACCGCTTTTAGGATCACCAGGGGGCCCAAAGTTCGATGTCACTCCCGGCCCAAAGTACACATTACTGTACCTGGGCTGGGTAGTCAGTCACTCCTGCAAACAAGCAGGTAATAATAATGTACCTTCGTACAGTACCTATGATATGATACCAGCGCATTACAGTATTCCAACATCCAGCCTCCAATTTTGGTTGTCAGTTTAGCTATGCTTGAGGCTATCTATCAGGCAACGTTGTTTCGCCTATAACTATACGATAGAGTTGTTGTCTCTTCTAGTCACACAGTCATCTTTACTACACAACCTGGCGCTGCTGCAGGAAGATGTGCGTGCATTCACTCACAGAGCTACTGAATGCACAACCCTGGCCTGTGCCGTAGCGTGAGAGTCTGTTGAACACCGATACCATACGAACGATAATAAATGGTGGCCCTCATCGAGAATCTGTCTGCAGCACACCCATTTTGTACTATTGTCTCCATGTGACCGAATCGCGAGGTAGTGTATTCTTGTTTCTCCTCGACTGTACCGTACCTTCGTACTCTATTACGAAGTATTGATTATCGGGGGTCCACCAACTGGAGAGAAACAAAACAAAGATGGCTGGGTGACCGCCCCTTGCCCCAACATGGCCTGGCCTAGAGGGTAGCCCACCCAGCCTACACCAGCCTATGATACACAGCCAAAGCTTGTGAGTTGGTCAGCATCGCATCGCATCTTGGTCGGAGTAGTGAAGGTTCAAGCGATTGAGGCTGTGGTGCTGGTGACATTTCGGCTCAGGGCCTGCTCTGCTTACCCATAACATTACAATTGCTTCATCTACGAAGTACAGCACTGTAACTCCTTCGCCGGATTATGGAACACATTCACCAATCACCACTTCGTTTCACAGAAGCTCGCCAGCGCAGAGGCTAACTCTCCTGTCCAAGTTCGGGGTGCGTGCCGCATGCGCTTGAGACAAGGCGCCTGTACGAAGCAGTCAAGAAGAGCCATGCGAAGTAAATCTTCTTAAAAGGCCTTCAGCGCCCGAACCGGACTCCCGGCCGGCCTCGTCCTTGTCGTCTTCTCCAAGCTCCATTATATTTAGCATCCAGGCTAGCGAGCTCGACGAGTCCGGCGAGAGCCGTAAGATGTACGGAGTACAAATACCACCAGCGCAGCGACATCTCCTCAAGTTTCGAAGGTCGTATTTTGCACAGACCGTGTTCGTGTTTCCATACTCTATCTCTCTCATCGCTCATCTCCCCTGCCTTTACTTCTTCCTCTTCACAAGGATCCCACGTCTGCGGCCCCATCAGATTTAGCCGTCGGGAGCATCTGCATCTGCATCTACGCCTGAACCTGCACCTGCACCTGCAGCACAACCGCTACAGTTCAGTTTGGTGTGAGTGGCGCACAAAGTCTGCATGCCATGGCTCATGACGTTCTGGTTCTGGTTTATCCTTGTGTCTATCCGACGATATCGCTTTTCACGCGGTTTTGTTTTTGATTGATGCTCCAGAAGTCCTCTCCGCAGGTTGAGAATTAACCTCTGATATTATTGACCCCGCCTAAATGTTGATGCTGCTGGAGTCCCCCCACTCAAAGACTTGGCTACTTGACCTTATCTGAGGATTGGCTTTTTTCGAATCTTCATGGCAGACGCCCAGATGCGCCAGCCCTCGGCGCTCACTGCCAAGCCGGATAGGGGCAAAGATGATAAGAAATGTCGCGATAACATCAGTAACCACTTGGCTTAGACATCTGCAAATAGTGTCAGTCTTCCTTGGGTGAAGGGGACAAGGGATCGTTTGCCGCAGGGTACAGTAAAAGTAACCTTATGATTAAACTCCAGTGACACCACTAGAAAGCACCTCCGCCACTGGAACCGTTCCAGCCGCGTCATAAACAAGGCTTGTTTACCTCTCTAAATCCACGCTTGTGGCGCAAATGTCGTTCGCGTTTCCATCTCCATGTCCATCTCCATCTCTGAGGGAAAATCCATTGACCCGTCAGAGAAAAGAGAGATCGTCCGTGGGAGGATAGTCTATCTTAACAACACAAGCGGTGCCAGGCATACAGTAAGTAATATCCAGACGTGGTGTGTCGGCTGGGTTGGAACTCCTATGGTAGGCTGGTAAGATCAGGCCGAGGTTGCCGCCTTTCCCTAAAGTCACATCAGCTCTACCTACCCAGTTACTTAGGTAGTGGTCATAGAACGCACCTTGCTTGCCTGTCGAACAAGTGTTCAATTCCATCTTTTCATGAAGGCATGCATGAAGGCATGGGAATCGTGAAGCCTTTCTAAGTAGATAGTTTCGTAGCTTCGTACAGAGGTGCACCGGGAATGATGGCAATACTCACGTTCAACCCCGCGTTACATCACGTGGTTTTACCCCTCCCCCAACTGGAAGTCTCTGCTGATCGTATTGCCCATTCTTGGGGAGTGCAAAATAGAAGAGTCTGTCCGTTATATTATGTTTTTATAAATTCATCATTTCTTCCATCTTGTCACTTGTTCACGAAGTCATCGAGGTATCGTTCAAACGTTCACAGTTGATCCAAATTTACGTCTGCAGTCCTTCCGATTACATATTTAAATCTCCCCCCTCCTGAAGCTTTCAATCTTTCACTCGGCCTCGTTTCCACTATCTAAGGATTAGAACACTTTGAATATTCCCAAAATGTCAGCAGAACCTGCTCCCAAGGTACTCGGTACCCGTCTCGCAGGTAAGGTCGCCATTGTGACGGGTGGTGGCTCCGGTTTCGGTGAAGCAATCTCGAAGAGGTTTGCTGCAGAAGGGTGCAAGGTCATCGTTGCTGATATGGAGTAAGTTTAAATATCAACTTGATCTACAGTGGAAACTTTTTTTCTTTGTACCTTTGCCATGTCTCTAACGTTGAAATAGCCCGGTCGGGGGAGAAAGAGTAGCAAACTTTCAACCCAACGCTATGTTCTTCATAAAAACTAACGTAGCTCAAGAAGCCGACTGGGAGAATCTGCTCGAGAACACACTTAACAAGTATGGTCGCGTGGATATCTTGGTCAACAACGCTGGTACGAGTTACAAGAACAAGGTAATATCACAATGGAATTGAGTTTTCAGTATCACACAAAAGCTAAACAACAGGTACAGCCAACAGAAGAGGTTACCGAGGACGAATTTGACAAAGTGTTTGCGGTCAACGTTAAAAGCATTTTCCACTCTGCTAGACACTTCATCCCCAACCTCATCAACCAGAAAGAGGGAGGTTCTATCATCAACATTGCATCTATCGGTGCTACGAGACCCAGGCCTGGGTTGGTTTGGTATAATGCTAGCAAGGCAGCTGTCACGAATGTTTGTCTTGTCTTGTCCACTCCCCTCCCATCTCAAAGCCCACAACACTAAATGTATTCAGGCAACCAAAGGCCTCGCAGCCGAATACGGCGACAAGCAAATCCGCGTCAACTCCATCTGTCCACTTTTAAGCGCTACTGGCCTGTAAGCACCTTCTCAGCCGCCTCAATCGTCAGATGTGTACGTTGAATTGGCTAACAGAAAACAGATTCGAGACCTTTGTCGGTGTCCCGCCCACCGAAGAGAACTTCAAGAAATTCCTCTTCAACGTACCTCTTGGGAGACTCACTCATCCTACGGATGTGGCGAACTACTGCCTCTACTTAGCCAGCGACGAGGCCAAGTTCATTACAGGCACTTGCTTGGAAATTGATGGTGGACGGGGTATTTGATCAGGATGTACTGATGACCTATAAAGCTTCTCATGCAAACTTCGTACTGTGTATAGTGGTCGAGACTTTGCTAAGACGAAGAGTTTCTAAAAAAATACGCAGTATATTTTAGTATCGATAGTCATGGAGCAAGCATACCACACACAGCACGTACTCCATTGAAAAAAGAAACCCTCGCATCCAGCTCCTAAGTCCTAACTCCAGCCTTGATCCTCTTTCATAACTCCAGCTTCCTGTCAAGTTATATATTCATTGCTCTAGCTAACATCAAGAACTGCTGTTCCGCTGCGAAGAATTGGGCGTTCGAGGGTTCGAGGGTTGATGGGGTATTCGAAAGGAGAGGAGGTACTGTATCGGATCGGAAGTCATATATTTCCATGTAGTTCGCTTTTGGATAGTAAACAAGACTGCGACGTGCAACAAAAGTTTTTGAGCTGGGTAGGCGAAGGGGTTTAGGGGGGAAAGTAAAGTAAACAAGACTGCGATGTGCAACAAAAGTTTTTTGAGCTGGGTAGGCCAAGGGGCTTGGGGGGGAAGTGAATATTAGAATCAGGAAGTTCGGTTTTGGAAAGTAAACAAGAGAGCGATGTGCAACAAAACTTCTTGGCCTAGATAACCGAGGGGGTGAGGGGAGGAGGCGGAGAGCGGAGGGAAGTGAATAGGTATTGGAATTAGGAAGTTCAGCTAGTTGTTCGGTTTTGGAAAGTAAACATAACAGCGATATGCAACAAAAGCTTTTTGAGCTGGGTACGCGAGGGGGCTAGGGGGGGGGATTGAATTGGTACTGGGATAAGGTAGTTCAGCTTCAAAAGTAAACAAAAGAGCGATATGCAACAAAACTTCTTGACCTAGATATCCGAGGGGGCGAGGGGGGAAAGTAAACAAGACAGCGACATGCAACAAAACCTCTTGACCTGGATACGCGAAGGGGGAAAGTGAATACTGAATAGGGTAGTTCAGCTTCAAAAGTAAACAAGACAGCGACGTGCAACAAAACTTCTTGACCTAGATACGCGAGGGGGAAAAAGTGAATATTAGAATTAAGATACTCAAACAGTTGTTCAGCTTCAAAAGTAAACAACTCAGCGACATGCAACAAAACCTCTCAACCATAATCCCCGCTACCCGAGAGGGTGAAAAGCAAGCCACGTGGAAGCAAAAAAAGCCACGCCGAAGAGAGTGCAAAGGACGTGGGATCTTTAATACACGCATGTTTCTATACCTCCTTTAATTACTTCGAAAGCAGTGCCTGATCGATTTAGATTTGCCATGTAACATTAGTGGTGCGAGGGAATAACACATGCTAGGGATTTAGGTCTTCAGACAATATGCAACAAGTGGAATGAAGGGTCGAATTGTAGCGTCTTCTTTGGTTGGGTAGTTGGCACACCCTTTCAAAGTGCTGGAAGGAGGAGTGTTCTCGCAACTTGAAAGCAGGATGATTTGCAGGTTTTTGGCCGGGTTCGGGTCTTTATGTTAGATATCTTTGGGAAATGCATTTAGGGAAGGACAATATGGATAGGTCAAGTAGTGATATATATCAAGTAGTGAATTGGATAACAAGAACTCTACATTGCTAGCATCTCCCTAAATAGTAAAGTAAATCCTGAAAGTGCGTTCGCACCTAGACCACTCTGAACATACTGCAAGGCAATTACATGTATACTTGTGGGAACTCCCTGCTTCAAATCTTGAGAGGAGATGTAGTAGTACAGTAAGTTTTGCTTGCACTATGTACGAAGGGTAGTAGGAAAAAGAATACCAAACAGTACTTAGTATAACAGGTCAGAAAAGAATAGGTAGGCCCCCCTCGCCATCTACACTCTAAGTTACTGTACTTGTAGCACTTACAAACGCAGAGATTAGGCGTAACAGCGAAATGCAATAAAACGCTCACATCTCCGAAAAAAAAGGAGTATGGGAGAGGGGTGTCGAGGCGAGGCGAGGCGAGCATCTAGCAGCACTACTGTACTGTACTTGGACTCTGCTCTCAAGAAGCACTAGCCCTGAGCTTGCAGGATAGGGGATTTTCTTGCGGATCTTTAAAATGAACTATATGCATGCACAGCGCCTCTCGGTATATGTATTTGCAAATAAACCGTTCAACCAAAAACACCATATACATATGCATATGGATTCAGCACGCCCAGGAACAGGCGCAGACGGTGGAATTCATGTATTCGATAGCAAATGCGCTAGATGCGCTTGAATACTGTATGAAAGCCACGGTTATATATATATATACTAGCTTAATAGTGGTCTTTAATAGGAGACGGGTAAGTTGGAGATGGCAAGAACTATAGGGAAAAAAGCAGTGCACGCATGTCAGGGGCAAAGAAACTCAGCGACGTACCATTCTATTCCGTAAGTCTTTACCAGCGACACAATAGATTATTTCCCTTAAAAAATCCTTCCATCTGTCGGGAATAGACATTGATATCGATGCTATTAATTATCATGATAATTAAGAGTGATTGCGTATCGAGATTCAAAGATAAACACAAACGCAGGGCTGCCTGTGAACTGAGGTTGGGAATAATAATAATGCCTGCTCCCTGTCTGTTTGCCTGCCCGCCTGCCATGCAGGAAAGAATATGCATGCATGTATCATATGGTATGTACTGTATGGCGTGGGTAAGGTAAGGTAAAATGCGATGTGCAACAAAAAAAAAATCGTTGCGTGCCGCATCAACATCCCATCCCGTCCCTCAGCCTATCATTGGAGAGGTGTGTACACGGTACACCTGTTGTTGGGTTTCTGATTACTGTACTGTAATGCGTGATGGGTGGTTTGGGTAATTGGTAGAGAGAGATGGGGAGGTGTATGGGATTTGAAAAGGAGATGGGATGGGATGGATATGGGGATGGATTGCTGGATTGATGGATTGATGGGGTGGGTGTCGTCATACTGGGTTATTTCGGCTTACGCAGATACTGGGTCATTTCTTGGGGTCGGGAAGCTGGCTTTCTTTACGTTTGCATGATAGGGATTAATAGTAGGCCTCGCCCTACTATCAATTCATTTATCGCCTGCTATATGAACGATGCATTCCCAATGTCCCGAATTTGTTTGAGGCAATGGAATTGCAAGGAAATACAAAAACAGTCACATTTTTTGACGAAGAGCAAGCATCAGACCTGGGAGTATGAATTAAACTTATTCCAGCTAAAGGTATGATAGGAACACGCCATGCTTAAAATATATGCAGAGACCTCTAATACAACAAAATCCAACCGCCCCGATTCCGCTCTAGTCTGAAAAGTCAAAGCGATCTGGAAGCACAATAGGCGCCACAAGTGTCCAAGTATAAATCGCGTAGCAAGCCCAAGCACTGATGATCTTGACCCAACTAGCCCAGTATGTCCTGCCGATTGGCGCAAATCCATCCAACTTTCCATCTTGGGTGGATTCTTCGATGTTCATGGTAAGGAGCGTGGCGACCCAGGCAGTCGCGAGGAAGAATATGATGTGGAAGAGGGTGTAATTGTATTGAGTCGAGTTGCGCTCGTCGTCTTTGGGACTATCGGCGCCATTATCACTGTCATCGTCGTCATCTAGCAGAGCATCGGCTGGGAGACTTCCTTCTGCAACAGCTTGGCGCAGTGCTGCGGCGCGCATTTCACGACGACTATCAGGTTGTTGGGTGACCAAGCTATGCTCATCCTCATCTGGAAGCCTGATGCTCTTTCCCTTGCCTCCAAGTGCGACTCCTTGTGTAGCAGCTCTAGTAGTAGTGTATGCGACAGTTAACATCGTAACAATCGCACCGATAACAATTGAAGTCGTGCGAGTACCGCGGGTACCGGCTCGGATCAGAGGGTTGCAGTGCTTATCATCTGGTTCCATGGAAACAGCAGACATGGTGAGGTATGTACAGTATACAGCGACTATGGCAGATTGAGCAAGACCAGCCTTCGGGTTGTATTCCTGAACCGCAGGGTGAACAGAGATACCAGATACAACCAGGAGGAAGATTAGATTGAGAGTGATGGCGGTTTGGTTCATAGAGCAACCACCTGCGGCGAAGAATATATACTGGATGATGGTCATTGCCAAAGAAGCAGCATACATTCCTAGGGTCGACCCAATGAGAATTCCTCTCCAAGCGCGTGAATCTCTTGCCTCAATCTGTTCCAGGCAGTACTCGGCCCATGAGTGTGCAAGATCGACCAGAAGGATTAGACCAAGAAGAAGGAAAGCTGTAGCTCCTGCGAACGAGATATAATTGCCCCAGACGAAGAAGAATGAGTCGGGGATAAGGAAGGAGACGACGATCAAGGCCAGCCACGCAATGATCTTAGGACCCCAAAAGCCATTTTGTATCGCCGCTCGAGGGTTTTTCGAGGAGTTGACTCCGAGTAGGATGAAACCCATGATAACATGGAAGATTCCGAGTGCGAAGTTGATTCGATGAACTGCAACCCACCCATAACAAGGTCCATTCGGGCAGACTATCTCCATGTAATCCAACGTCAAATGTTGTAGTTTCTTGATCGCCCATGGTGTAAGCATTATCCATGATAAAATGGAATTAATTAGTAGGATGAGGGCGTAGGCAATACGAGTGGCAACACTATGAGTATATTAGTCCAGACTTGGGACGCCTCAGTATGTGTTGACTAACCTGTTGCCGCATTTCCCACATGCGCTGCATACTGCAGAGCAAGTAGCAGCACCACAGCAGCTTGCCATGAAGCCTATTACCTGTTGAAGTTAGAATCTGCCTAGTTATAACTCCTCGATGGTGCTTGACGTACTGTTCCCATGCTAGGCACTGCCAGCAGTGGAATGGAGAGTAGAGCACCCATAATTCCGAATAGTGTAGATACGGCTTGGATGTTCTATTACTGCTCGGTTTCTAGCATCGCTTAAGGGGATTAATGGAGTCGCATGCGATGGGATGAGTGATGGGGAAAGCTGGACTGGACGTCAATAGACCACTTGAGCCGCGCGGATGGAGAAGGCTTGGTAGGCTTGGCTGATGGTTTACTTCGTTAGCCTTGTGAATTGGTGACCACATTGGTTCATGTCGTCCCGCCGTAGACATGAGAGTGGAGGATATCGCAGGGATGCTGATTGTACAGTACCTTTGGCTTTGGTTTGACAATGATATCCGCGACCCGATGTCGTACGCAGCTTCATACATTCCTTCCACCCCATTTATGACCGAAAAGACAGATAAACATTCATAACAGTTTACTCATCGCCATGATTTGATTCGATCTAGGAATCTGCCTACAACGAACCACTCCCCTCGAAATGATCAAGAAGTGACACTGCCCTGGATCCTTGAATTACTTTCACTAGAGCTTCGATAGCTGCGCGTCTGCAATGGCGGAAAAACAACTCCACACCGCGCGCATTGTCTCGAGCATTGCTGCAACAGCCATAGCGTTGGCTTGTGGGACGAATGTATGTGCTTTTGATCCTCTCGAATGCAACACTACTAACAAGAGCAGTATGCTTACTCGGCATGGGGACCTCAATTCGCGGACAAGCTCAAGCTCTCCTCAACGGAACAGAATTTGATAGTATGTTTCCACTTGCAGTTGCAGAATATCTGCTAACCTTACCAGGGGCTGGCCGGTAATCTGGGAATGTACTCGATGGGCATACCTGTTGGGATACTGGTTGATTCGAAGGGACCTCGACCTGCCGTTGTAATCGGAGCTCTGCTACTTGCCGCGGGGTATTTCCCTTTACACCAAGCCTATGATAGGGGGTCTGGGTCCATCCCACTGCTTTGCATGTTTTCATTCTTCTCTGGCTTAGGAGGGTGTGCGGCATTCGCTGCTTCGATTAAGACATCTGCATTGAACTGGCCTCATCATCGAGGAACTGCGACGGGATTCCCCCTGGCCGCATTCGGGCTCAGCGCATTCTTCTTCTCGATGTTTGCACAGTTTCTAATGCCAGGATCTACAGGGGACTTCTTGATGCTCCTAGCAAGCGGTACATTTGGCATCGTCTTCGTTGGCTTCTTCTTCCTTCGAGTCCTACCTCATCCTCACTATAATGCAATTCCAACATCGGCAGACCGTGCCCGGGCGGATTCGAATAGACTTCAAAGAACAAAGTCGGAGGAGGCTAGACATCGGGTCCATTTAGCGCGAGAAGAACCAGGTAGGTCAATCGTTGACTCCATTTCAGTTGCGCATCCAAAGAATTCAGACGCCCTAAGCCTTTATGATGTAGGAGTCGAGGTGGCCGAAGGCGTTAATACCGACACGGAAACCTCCTCCTTGATGTCTAAATCCACATCATCGAACCCTGATGGTGAATACGAAGAAGTAAATGTTAAGGATCATGCTCATCGTGTAGATATTCGAGGCTTAAACATGCTTCCGTTGATCGAGTTCTGGCAACTCTTTACGCTCATGGGAATCTTGACTGGAATTGGCCTGATGACAATTAAGTAAGTTTAGAAGTACCCGGAGACAATGCAAGTACTGACCCCCAATAGCAACATTGGAAACGATGCGAATGCCTTATGGCGCCACTATGACGATTCGGTGACCGATGATTTTATCAACAAGCGCCAAGCAATGCATGTCTCGATACTATCAGTGTGCAGCTTTGTTGGTCGACTTCTGAGTGGTAGGCTATTCGGGCCCGAATGAGGCATTCCATGAGCTAACATAACATAGGTGTTGGATCTGACTTTCTCGCGAAGGTCCTTCACGCCTCACGCTTATGGTGTCTTACAATCGCTGCTCTGATTTTCCTTATCGCCCAATGCTTCGCACTCTCAATTCAGAATCCCCACTATCTCACCCTAGTTTCCAGCTTTACTGGGCTAGCGTACGGATTCCTTTTCGGATGCTTTCCTTCACTCGTCGCCGAGGCATTTGGAGTCCATGGTTTAAGTACGAATTGGGGATGCATGACGCTGAGTCCGATAATCAGCGGAAATGTCTTCAACTTATTTTACGGTCTTGTCTATGACAAACACAGTATCGTGAAACCAGGTGGAGAGCGTGAGTGTACAGAGGGTCTCCCCTGTTACCGAAGTGCCTATGTCGTCACAGTTTTCGCTTGCCTGGCGGGCCTGGCGGTGAGCTTATGGAGTATATGGTACACGCATAATTTGCGCGAGAAAGAGGAGCGAGATCTGGAAGAGAGAGAGGCTTGACATCTAATCCAACAGTGAGAATGCTCAACAGGTTCGCTGTAAACTTGGGTTTAATGCTCAAACGAGAGTATTCGACATCGTGCCCGAGAAGAATGACGTAGAAGAAATGTTCGGACTTAGTTATAGACATTTGACGCCCGCATTATAAAGCTGGAAGTTTGGCGTTATATAGAAGGTGTGTCTTCAACAGAGGTCGGCTAGGAGCGACGGTTTATATAGATTAAAATCTTGCATTGCTGCATGTCTTTTGCGTAGTATCCTCTTCTCTTTTCTTATCTTCGATATTTGGTACTGAGATATTAAGAGTCTAAGTCAGTGTGGTAGTAATTACTAGCGCTCATCTGATATTT
The DNA here is from genome assembly GCA_003988805.1 of Ploettnerulaceae sp. D365. Classification (NCBI taxonomy): domain Eukaryota; kingdom Fungi; phylum Ascomycota; class Leotiomycetes; order Helotiales; family Ploettnerulaceae; species Ploettnerulaceae sp. D365. The sequence continues at coordinate 20,095 of QYAL01000169.1, forward strand.
TTTCCAATATCAGAGCCTTATCATCTTTATTTCCGCACGGTTGTCGAGAAATAGTAAGCGGTATACGAATTTCCATGTTCGACCAATTCGGCATATCCTAGCTCGGATCTAGGAGGAGAGATGGCTGAGATATAAGGCATGCTCAAACTCCGTCTGAGATATAAGACCGCCCGAGATAAGAAAGACCCAAGAAGCTTAAGGCGAAGGATAAATTATAATACAGCTGCGTAGTATCTGTTTTCATTAGTGAATAGCACTTTTCGGAGAAAGTCGTGTACATCTCTATTGAAGGTGTATAGAGGAGTTCCCAGGAGATCGTGTGACGGAGTGTGGTGGGGGTATTGCAATGAAGAGAAAATGTTGTTTTCAGAACCAAGTTTTCAGAAGCTCTCCTCTTTACCCCAAAATTCCCTCTTCTTTATATTTGGCCTTTGTATCTCAGAAAACACCTCAACGTTGTAGTCTCGTTCATTTTGAACGCTGGTTAGATAGAGTGTTGTTAGCGAGCGATAAAGGGGTTGAAGTCCGCTGTGATCTCAAGGATCAGTGGCGCTTTCAAATAGAGAGATTTCGCAAAACAAAGTACCACAGCTAGAAAGCTCCTGAAGAGCGAGATCACGAGGTAGGGAACAGGTTTCCAAGGGAAGGAAAAGGAAAGCAGACGGTCCCTGGGATTATGTTTCCGTGGTATAGAGGTCGTGATATGTAATCACATCTCCAGACTTCTATTCAAGGACTTAAAATCCATCATGATGAGCTTATTCTGACACGCAATAATAGACGAGTTTAGATTCTAAAGCCAGCACTGGTCCACTAGATGGTGTATATATGGGTTCTTTATCTGATATCGGGCCGTCCGTGTAGCGATCCATATAATGGAGCTACTGATTCGCCGGCATCAGCCTACACACAGCACAGGAAGGAAAGGCGTTCCGAAACTTTTTGTTATGGTATGGTCCCCCTAGAAAGTAACCATAATCCCTGTTTAAATTTTTAACTTTTTACTGTACATCAATGCCGCTAAAATGTATATATATATCTCCTATCACCCTCCTATTATTCCTGTCATCCGAAATCAAATATCCACATCACTCGCTTACCGTACTGTACCTCGCAGCGATCCGATACTCCTGTGAACCCTCACATATCCTCCACTGATACCATTCTTCTCCACCAACAGAACATAAACAAGGAATAGCAAAGATGTACAAAGTCATCGCAAATATGTACAGCCGGCTCGCGGTAGTCGGCACCTGCACCTTAGCAGGCGGCTGCGGCTTCCAGGTTTCCGCCGCCGGGTGGCGATGCAGCTTGAGGAGGCGAAGTATGAGCAGAAGACGCAGAGTTTGAAAAGTATTGAGGAGTGTGGGCATTTGCGACGTAGGTATTTCTTCTTGAGGAAATTTGTCTTGGTGTGGCACTGGCCCGGGATGATGCTGATCGTTGTGTAGGACGTTCATCTTAGAAGGATTTCTATTGGGGTTTTGAGGATATTCGTTGCAGAGCAGAATTATGTCGGACTAGCTCGCTTGGTTTACAAGGTGGAATACCTGGTGATCACTTCGGCGCTCCATATATATCTGTATACTGCCGCTTTGGCAATGGGTTGAAGTTATGGGAGGACTTTTCGGATCCGGAATTATTGACGAGGTTTGGGGTTTCTCTGAGAGAGAGATGATTGATTTGAGGTTTTGTTTGGGAGTTTGGGCAGCTAGATTTGGGAATAGATGAGCAGACGGATAGATTATAGATGTTCAGATAGACGATCTTGATGAGATAGACGGTACAGACACAACGGTGTTTAGGCATGTAGGTGGGACGGGGACGCATTTTCACATATCTGCTGTATACCCATCATTCTCGACACAACTCTTATCTACAACATAAATCGAAATCTAGAATCCATTTTTATCGCATACCAGTACTGTATGCGGCACGTCGAAAGATAAGATTAGATAGATAGATCTTTCGATCTTCTGACAGCCGTGCTGAGACTCCACTGCTCCACTATTCCGGGTCTGTCCATAGAGACTAGTCGCAAATAGCCAAGGACAAACCCGCTCCGAGGTCGGGGTGGATGAGTGAGAGAGCATGTAATAAGGCCGATTCGTGATGCTGATGGGAACTTGGGTTTAATGATCTATACTCGAATATGGTGCTTCAGATATGTAGACGAGCAGAGAACTGCATTGCTTATTTCTTGTCTTGCAAAAAAATCGGACCAAGTCAATCTCTCGGCTATTAGGAAAATGTATATAAATGTATATAAACATCAGTAGTGTACTTCGAAGAAGATAATAAGATTCCATTCACACAAAGTTTACTACTATGACCGTCGCTTTTGTCTTTTGATAATTGTCTCTTTCGGGAGTATATCAGGATGAGTGGGATATGACAGGGCTGCCTTCGTTATCGCTCATCGGCTCTCTCCCCATCTCTTTCTTTGCTTAGGGCATCTAAAAAACATCCTTTGAAATGTTATGGACCTCAAGTAACCCCCGAGGTGATTTGTCTCATAGTCCCTGCCATAGATTCATACTTGGATATAGGCATTTTGGCAACTATGTCCTTTCATATGTCAAGCCACTGAGCTCCTCGGTCACGGCTTCCTTTCGGCCTATCACGAGAGTATCACGACACTATTTGATGGAATTCTCTGCTGCAGATAGAGACGTAACGAAGGAACTAGTATCGAGATATCCTTGAGAGACAATACACGTGCTGGTGGAACTTGGCACCGGAGCATGATATACTTCGGACGAATATCTCTCTCGCTTGCTAATCCCCCCTCGCCTTTAGAGTTAGAATTATAAGGGGCAGACAAGTAATATAAAACCGGATATCGAGATGGGAACTAACAGGCGATCATAAAGCTTCTTGGCTGCGGAGGAAAGCGGTTTCGGGCTGGAGACAGCAAAGAACTGACACTGGTTATATTTGAAGCCCGTAATGATTCTACTCTAGGTAGGAAGGAATGTTCATCCAACAAACAGCAAATACCAACTTGTGCGTCCTCCAGTTCATCTATAAAAGACAGTGTTATAGCCAGTGAGAAGCTCTGGCCACGTTCACATCACTGAGCTCGACTCGTAACATGAAGCATCAAATTCCTCTCTAAATAGTAAAATATCACTTAGTAAACTTTACCTTTCTTATTTCAAGACCACGTGTACAAGGCCTAGCAATCGATAGAAGAAGCCTTAAACATCACATCAACTAGGTAGTCGCCTCTAAAAGTATAAGTCAATTAGCGGCAGGTTCGAATGAATGAGAAACTGGAGATAACAGATACTTCTTCTTGTTTGCAGCTTCTTTTTCTTCCTGTTCCCTGCGTTCTCTTTCGGCCTTGATTTCTTCTCTCTTTCTTTTGGACGAGTCAGCAGCATCTTGCAAGGTCTATGCGGTCGTGCTATCAGTAAGACCTGCAGTGACAGCTCGTTGAGCCTCTTCTCTCTCTGACTCGGATGGTCATACCCATTTAACAAGGAGAGCTGCACATGTAGCCTCATGGGTGTGATATTTCGTAGTTGCCTAAAGTCCCATGCATGCAGCTTGCTGCAATGCACTGTGCCATATGCCAGTCGGTCTCTTTTTGTTCAAAGCAATGCAAGGGCAAGGATCCCTTGGAAGTGTGCTCTATGTTTCTATGCTTGAGACAAGCCAGAATCCGATGCGGGACTAGCAGCTGTTAATAACCATTTCCCCCTATGCCGATTAGGGTCACACCAGAGCCGTTCTTCCCAGCGAGACTAAGTCTTTCATCGGGCGCTTCTGTTCCACAGCCTCAGCTTCTCTCCTTTTCCCCTCTAAAGCTTGTAGATCCAGCTTATATTGACTCAAGTCCTCCATTTTCATCCTTACGAACGCCTCAACTTCTGTCTCATTTGGGATACCAACTTCTGCAAGCCTCCTCTTCTTTAGAAGAAGCTCGATGTTGGGCCATAGCACTTCTTCATCAAAATTAAAAGATTCGCAGATCAATTCGTTGAACCAAAATTTTCCGTCTTCCATAGATTGTCGTATCAGAATTGACATCTTCTGATCTGGCGGAACTTCTTCGCCCATCTCTATTTCCCTCTGCACTTCCTCCTCCTCCAAAGCCTTGAGAAATATCGGGAACTTCGTTTGGTAGCGAGCCTCACTAGAACTAGTCCAGGAGGTTGGGTTTTCCAATATCAGCCAAGACGGCGGAGAGAAGAGAAACTGATATGGGCCAGCATAAGTCCATTCCCAATCGACCACCGCAACGATTTCTAAGGTATCCTCCTTAACTAGTATGTTTCCAGGCCGGAAGTCATCGCAAATTAGTTTGAAGGGACCAGAGTCGTAATTCTTGGAGACGAAGTGAGGCACAAGGCTTTTGACTCGTTGGCGTAGGGAGTACTTGCGGCGAGCATCATCGGCATCGTCTACAGAATTCCTTTGTTCATGTAGATGCGTAGTATTCTGCTGGACAAGCCGGTCCACATATTCTATGACGGTTTGAAAAGGTTCTGACAGATGATCTAAGTGTATGATCAGTAGGAGCACACCTAGATTATATCTCACAGAGGTCTTACCGTCCACTCGCACATATCCACCTCTCTCTATTTCATTCATTTTCTGAGTCATTGGCGCAGACGTAATTGGCCAAGAAGTTGTGCCGTCTTCATGTTCGACCAAGGATAAAGCTCCAATTTTATCGAAGTTATGCATTGAAAGTTCTATGAGGATTTTGGCTATTTGGCGATAGATCGTATAGAGTGTCTCATCGCTGATATCCTTACGCAGAACAGGCCCCCATGAAGGTCGAGGAAGCTCCTCCATGATAGTGCTGAGCGGTACACCATCGATCCATTCTTCGATAATGAAAGGGCCCATTTCAGGATCGTGATTGTCAGCAGCCATACCGAAAGCTATGACTTCTGGAACTGGAATGAGAGTCCTTTCTTTTATAAATCTCATAACAGCAACTTCGCGCCGAACCTTTTCCTCTGGGTACATAACGTTGCCGGCAACTGGAAACCGTACCGCCCACTTTGTACCGTCATCAAATACTACCTTGAAGCACCAGTTGAACGATCCATTATTCATCTTCACACAGATGCATTTATCGCCATTCCGATACTTTGAAGCCAGCTTCTCGATCCCTTGCGTGTTGTACTTTCCTAAACGATGGAGCCAATCATCCACCATAGACTCGTGTACCTGGCTGACTTCGTCGGAATTCATTTCTTTAATAAAAAAAAATGCTTCTTGGATTAGTAGAAATCAATAAGTCGTTTGAGAACCTATGACAGAGAACTTTGGAGAAGGACAGGTCAATATAGTCAGTGTCTGAGAGAGCGAACCTCGCATGAACTACGGAGTTCGAATGTCTCTAGGCAGAAATATTGCCGCCTCAGGCTATCACAAATCATGGTGTCACGTGATTTGGAATCATACGTACTTACAACGACCATACGAAACTGCATAAGTTACAAGTATGCCGAGAGCAAGGAGCCTGCGACTGGAAAGAGGACTATATATGATCCGCGGCGATGCTGACCAACCGAAAATTCGCAGCCTTCTCTGCAAGCAGGAAATTCAAAACGACACGTGATTCTAACACAAAAAATGGATATATAGCACACGTGATATGTAAAGCTGGCAGAATTGAGTTTACTTCACTCGAAAAAGTTATATTTAATTATACTATAAAGTACCAGGTTCTTAAACTAAAGATAAAATTGTCTAAGAAAGTGTCACGGTTCAGCTTAGTCATAGGGAGTTCTTGGCCCTGAGGCTCGGTAGCTATGCTGCACAGAGAAGCTAAGAACTCGGTGCGGATAAGTCACGTGAT
>QYAL01000170.1:0-58853 GCA_003988805.1 Ploettnerulaceae sp. D365
TTTCCCTTTCCCTTTCCCTTTCCCTTTCCCTTTCCCTTTCCCTTTCCCTTTCCCTTTCCCTTTCCCTTTCCCTTTCCTTTTCCTTTTCCTTTTCTTTCCTTTCCTTTCTCTTGCTCATTTTTTTTTGGCAATAAGTAAAGCGGGAGAGAGAGAGAGAGAGAGAGAAGAGAGGTATGTATAAATTCTCGAAAGGCTTTAAGAGATACCTAGAATTACAGTCTACTGGTATCGCGCGAGAGGGAAATCCAAGGAAGTCGCTGGGCGCCAAGTCTTGGTTTATATATATATATATCTGTATGAACTCATAGGTTAAAATCAATTCAAGAAAAAAACACAAGGATCTGAGGGACTGAATGTGTTCTAGTGGTAAACTGCATTGATTTTGATATAATCACTCCGTCATCCTCGGTGTAGGAATACAATCGAAGCCCCGACACCTCTTCACAATAATACAAAGCTCCCTTTCCACCTCCTTACAACGATAACCTCGCGCATCTACAAAAGTGCCACCACAGCCCCTAGAAGAGCCAACATCCCGACTCCAGTCTTCAAGCTCACCGCAACATTGGCAGAGCTGATCGGTGTGCTCGTCGCGCTCTGGCTCGTCCCAGTGGAGCTGCCCGTCGCCGTGCGGCTTGTACTTCCCGTCCCGGTGGCGGTTCCGCTCTTGCTGCTGGATGTTGATGAGCCTGTTGCGGCGGCTGCTGTGGTGGAAGCAGAGCTGGTAGTAGCAGAAGAAGCAGAGCTGGTGGAGGAACGCGAAGAGGAGACGGTGTTGGTGCTTGAGATGTAGAATTGGCCAGAGTAGTTGACGATGGCGGTGTTTCCGTCGTCAATGATTTCAAAGGCGTATCCGGAGCCAGCGACGAGGGAGGTGGGGGGTGTCCAGAGGTAGGAGCCTGAGTTTTGGATCTTGGCTGTGAGTCGTTGTTAGCTCCTCAGTTCTTTCCCTTGTTCTAGGTTTGTGCAATATAGATGATGCGGGGAGTAGAGTAGAGGCAAGGGATGGAACCTAGAGGAACGTACAAGCAATCGTCAACACGGTATCCAAGTTCTTCGACTCGCCCTGTCTGAGGACCAATGACACGGTGTCGACGGTTCCAGTGGAAGGCGACCAGGTAATATTGAATGGTGTCCCGGCTGTTATACTCGTGAGGGTTGTGAATGAGAAGGGGTTCTGCGCACTGGCCAAAGCTGCCATGGCGGCGAAAAGGAGGGTGCTGGAGAATTGCATTTTGTCTGTCTGTTTCTTTCCTTGTTCTGCTTGGTCTCCTTGATCTTCTTTTCTCTTTTGCTTTTGGGGATAACTTGAATTGAAGCAAGGCGAATTATACAATTATGAGCAATACTGTACTAATCGATTGGTAAAGAGAAGTAAACAAGAAGAGAAGAGCAATCGAACGAGAACGAAAGTGATCGAAGAATGGAACCGTTAAAGTAACATACTTGGCAAGAGTCAAAAATTCCAAGAAGAGAAGGAAAGACACGACTTATTAAACAAGAACGAACGCCCTCGCCCTTTTCCCCTCGAAATGTTGACCCCGTCGCAGTCGCAGTCCCTATCCCTGTCATGCTTAAGACTAGTGTGAGTCTGTGAGATCTTAAAAGGTCGACAGGTGGACCGGCGTGGAGCTCAGAGCCAGTCTGACCGGAGATTTTCATTCACGCCACTTGTGGTCATTACTTAATTAATATTGCGCGCAGAGCCATGCTTGAAAGATGGAATAATGAAGAGAAGTTCAGGGAATATAAAAAAATTAGATAGGAAAAAAGGGGGAAGATAATAAACATGCTTAAGAAATCAATTCACGATATAGATGAGAAATGAAATAGACAATAGATTAGACAGAGAAAATAATAAAAGCAGTACATAATACACCCGCAAAGAATTATCCTGCGTCACATTTCTCCACAAAAAGCTTTTATGCAAGGTAAGGCAAGGCACAACTTTTCTGCTGCCAAGATTGAGACGCGATGAGACGACGTTTAGTTAGGTCTCGGGGATTCGTTCCCTTATCCTATCCTATCCTATCTTACATAAGCATAAGCATAAGCATAATAAGCCTAAGCCTAAAAAAAAAATATATATATATATGCAGGTCCCGTCCCCGTCCCCGTCTCCCGTTATGGTATGGTTACCTCCCGGCCCGCCTGCGGATCCAATTATTACTGTACGAAGTACAGTAGTATTTCCTGCCCTGCCCGGTTCCTGTCTCCTCTCCTCGCCTCTCCTCTTTCACTACCCAAGCAGCCGCTTCCGGAAAATCCGACGAAGGGGTTCATACTGTAAGCGAGGTAAGGAAAAGGAAAAGGAAAAGGAAAAGAAAAAGGGAAGAACGATGGTACCAACCAGTATTATTATGTAAGCACGTATGTATGCGACGGGTGTTTGGGAAATTTCTTCGCGGTGAAGGCTTGTCTTACTTACTTACTTATCCCTTTCGAAGGAGAAGGTTTATCTGCGTCATCTTAGGATAGAGAGATAGAGAGATAGATAACGACTGAGGTCATGCCATATTTGAAACGATGGAGAGGTCGAGGAAGAGAGTGACTTCGTACTCGAGAAGGAAATCAAGATTTCTCCTGGATAGGAGCCCAGGCTAGAAGGAGAGGATCATTATTTTAATGCTTTCTCTTTTCATTCTGCGTTTCTACCCACTAGCTAATTATCCGCAAGAAAGTGAGCCCCGTAGATACATACAGTGCACCTATGTGCCCACTCGTCGTCCGACTCAAGACATCTCAGCGCCGGTGTTTTCCTGCAAATAGCGCCTTCCATGCATACATAATTCGCATCAAAGGAAAAACCCAGCCCATCTGCTTTCGCACAATCACATTATTGTATCGAAGACCTCCCCGGCAGCGGGCAACACACCCGCTATGTTTTATTATGACCTTAAAACAACATGTACATATTTCTTATCTGCTCGAAGTTGTGAAGTATTTAGACATTGGGAGAAGGGGTGTAAGGAGGAGGTATGTAGATTCTAGTTGAGGGTCATCAGGGCGGCGAAGGCCAGGAAGACAAAGGCAAGAGGAGAGGCGATGCTGCCGGCTCCGTTGGTGTTGCCTGGTGTACTGGTCGATCCGCTGCTGGTGGTGGTTGAGCTGGTCTTCGAAGAGGTCGAGGAGGTTTTCGAGGAGGTAGTTCCTGATTAAATTAGCTGATGCAAGTTAAGAAATTGTGGATGGTATTCCTCACCGTTGCTAGTTGGGGTGGCAGTCGAGGAAGTGCTCGATTGGGTGGCGGTCGAGCCAGTGGTGGACATAGGAGTAGAAGATGCGGTAGAGTCGGCGGTGGTGGAGGAACCAGAGGTCGCGCTGGATGCAGCAGCACCTCCAGTAATGACAAATTGCACACTGTAGTTTGGTGTTCCAGATCCATCGTCAATCTGCAGGGCGTATTCAGCGACAGGGAGGCTCGCAGATGGGGTCCAGCTGTAGCTTGTTCCGGTTTGTCCAGCTGGAAAGGGGATTAGCAAGGCTCGTAGTGCGCCAGAGCATTTGAAACATACAGGCAAGGACCTCAACAGTCTGCAAGTTGGTAGCCTCGCCGTTCTTCAGAGTGAGGGTGACTGATCCACTGGCATCGGACCAGGTGATGTTCATAGCCTCTCCGACTGTGACACCGACGAACGCTTGTGACGACATAGTAAACATGGCGGCATTGGCGAGACTCAAGGTCGCAGCAGCGACAACAGCGAATGAGAATTGCATCTTGAAGAGCTTGGTGGACTTGGAACGTTGAACGAACGTGGAAGGATTTGTCTGTCTGCTGCAAGAACCCGTATTAGTAGCCGGAGTGGTACAAATAGCAAACAATTTGCGACTTGAGAGTGAAGCTTGGAGACGCGACACGACTCAACGCGTCTGCATATTCCCGAGCGAAGGGTCGAGTACTTACAGGATTGATTGGCTTTGCAGTTGTAGAACCGAATTGAAGATGTTCGTTGAAATAGGCAACGTAGGAATGAGGGAGGAGAAACAGCTTTATGGGGGAAGTCGGCGCCGGCCTGATTCTGGTAAGAAATTACGCTTTTTTGCTGGGGCTATGTTTGGAACAGGGGAAAGCAGGGGTCGGCCGTGCAACGCCATTAATTATGGGCTTCCTCGGATATTCGATTGGTCGAATGTAGTCAGATCCGTACACAAGCTACTGTTTATGGTTAGCGTAATATTGGGTGGCAAGGCCTGCATGTTTACGAAATACGAAGTACATTATTCGGATACGGGTACATTGCCTGGCTTCTAAATAGCAGAATAACAACGAAGAAAGACAGTCCTTAACCTCTTAGTTGACAATGTCACATCACATCTTGGGAGCGGCGTCATTACTTAAGTAATATGCTCGATATGGCTCATGCAAGCAAGCTCACAATGTATGAGGATCGTCTGGAGTGCATGATGTACGAAGGTGCGAAGTACGCGAAGTACACACCTTAACCTTCGAACTTGGAGGGAGATCCCGAAAATAGCTCCATGTTCGATTCGCTCGCCGGCCGGCCCACTACTACTCGACTCAACCCGTCATGGAGAGGACTTGATGGGTGGTTGGCCGATGAAAGTGATAGCTCATAGATCACGTGTAACTTTTACTTCCCTCCCTCAAACTGTTCGCGATCCTGTCTGGCATCACTTACTTCATGCCGTGCCAGAACTATATTCTCGCTAGATTTCTTTCCGATTGCTTGTTCTTCCTTCTTCATGTGTCGAGCTGGCTCGAGCTACCTACCTACTGCAACACATGATTGAAATATGTCGATTTACAAGTATCAACTGTTGCAAGTTTGTTGCAGAAAACTTTAAATCAGCCGAGATTTCTCTCCGGGGAGCTTGCTAACTAAAGTGCCAACATGCAGTACTCGTAAAGCACAGTTTGCGAGTACGAAGGGTAATATTGAGCCGCGCTGGCTCTGATTTTGACTCTTCCATCTGTAAAGAACAAATCATTTTACGTGGTCCTAATGCTATCATATCAGATGTACCGAATTTCCTAATTGGTAGCGAGAGTTGAGACCAGTGGAATATGCAGCGAACCACGACCATTTCGCACTCGAGTAGGGCTGAAAAGTCCGACAGCATGCATGTGGGAAATTCCCGCCAGTGACTCTTGGAGAAATCCGAGACATGTCAACGCAAGAAAAGTTTTCCCCGCCAATCTCATGCCAATGCGACTAGAGGCTACATTTGGGCAACTTGGCAATGGATTCCTCGAGACGTTTTCACTCTTGGCAGTCCATAAATGCGAGTCGGATGAAGCCAGGCTGAGGGACTTACCATCAAGGCTGAGACCATTTGGTCAAGAGATCTATGCCACGAAATTCCATGCCTAACACTTTTTGCGAGATGACCATTGCGACACCCTTCATGTCAAATATTAAACTGACAATCCTCGCCGAAGGTCCTCTCAAACCTCTTCTCACACCTCCTGGTACCGAAGACCACAAGCTACCTCGTCAAAATGACTCTCATAAAAATCAACGGCAATGTACTTGACTGCCAGGCGCCTACTCTGCGTGCTCTAGGCCTGCAAGCAGACAATGCTATCGAATCAAACTATATTATTCTGCAAACCGAGCCTGGCCCTATCACCAAGGATATACAGAGCGAGCTAGAAAAGTCAGATGTGGACATCCACGAGAAAGTTGGCCAAAGCACATATCTTTGTGGATATGAACCCGAGGTAAAATCACCACCAAACACTTTACTGTCTGTGTTTCTGGTTTGATAATGCCTAGGATTTTGAGAGAGTTCGAGAGCTTCCTTTTGTCACCTATGTCAACACCTATCATCCATTCTTCACACTGCAAGCCAGACTCAAAAGAAGAGGTGACCCCATCAACGGCATCTTACCATCTGCAGACAACACTTCGACCCCAGTGAGCGTATACGTTCAGCTCCACCGCAACGTGGAGCCTACTAATGACGTGATTCATCAAGTCGCGGCGGCTGCACGTGTCGACTCCAAGTACTTGACATTCAGCGGCGATACAGCTCGAGTCACAGTTCAACAAAAGTATCTCAATACCCTTGCAGCTATCGATGTAGTCAAGTACGTCCAGGAAGCCTACACACTTCAACTCCACAATAATGTAGCTCGAAATATTATCAATGCCGACGTCACAATCGAAGGAATACCGTTCCGAGGGGAAGGCCAAGTCGTCGCAGTCGCAGACACTGGATTCGACAAAGGAGATATCAACGATATCCCAGCTCCTTTCGCAGGCCGCATCGAACATCTCTATGCTGTGAGCAGACCTGCAACTGCCACAATGGCAGAAAGCTCGGATGATCCAAACGGTCACGGAACCCATGTCTGCGGCTCCGTGCTGGGTGATGGGACATCCACATCGGACGGGAGAGTTGAAGCCCCGGCTTCTCGAGCAACATTGGTCATGCAATCTCTGCTCAATATGTCAGGAGACTTGATCGTTCCAGGTAACCTCATGGACCTGTTTGCTCCTCCATACAAGGATTTTGGTGCTCGCGTGCATACCAATTCATGGGGCTCTAGCCATGACCCTAAGGTTCCTTTCATGCAGTTCCCTTATGATATTCCAGCTACGAATATCGATCAGTTCGTTTGGGAAAATAGAGACATGGTGATCCTATTCTCAGCCGGCAATGATGGGGCAGATACGGATTTGAACGGCATCAATGATGGTCCCGAAATTGGTTCTCAGGCCTGTGCAAAGAATTGCATCACTGTTGGTGCGACGGAAAGTCTGAGAACGAATGACCGAGTCTGGAGCCGCACGAAATGGGGAGCACCGATCGCAAATGATCCGGTTGCAAACAACGCTGAGGGTATGGCGCCATTTAGTAGTCGTGGACCGACAGTTGACGGACGTATCAAGCCAGATGTCGTGGCACCCGGGACGTCTATCTTGTCGACACATTCACGTATTGCTGGAGCCTTGACGGACTTTGGAACCTCGACTGATCCAGATTGGCAATTTAATGGCGGCACAAGTATGGCAACTCCTCTCGTTGCCGGCTGTGCTGCTGTGTTGAGGGAGACTTGGGTTAAAAATGGACATAACCCAAGCGCGGCACTGATAAAGTGTCTCTTGATCAACGGCGCCGTGAATGTAGATGGTCAATACAATCCCAGTGAAGCTGGCCCTTCGCCGAACGCTAGTTCAGGTTGGGGGCGTGTGGACCTCGCAGGTTCCGTCATTGTGCCTGGCGACAAAGGTAACTCAGGATGGGGAGATGATGAGGATGGTATTGATAAGGGCGATCCGCCGGTCATCATACCGATTGATATTCCAAAAAGTGATTCCAATAAACCCAAGTTTCTCCCCTCCAACGCCAAAGAGAATTCAGCCTCGGTCGGAACAACCTCTCTTCATGGGTATCCTCATCCAACATTGAAAGTGACAATCGTGTGGTCCGATCCTCCTGGAGCGCTACTTCAGAATGATCTGGATCTGACTGTAAGATCCTTGGACACTAAACGTGAGAGACATGGGAATCAGGGGGCAAGGGACTGGCCTCTAGGGGCGAAAGAGGTTTTTGACAGGGTGAATAATGTTGAGCAAGTTGTTTGGACGAATATGCCTGCTGGGAAAGCAGAGATAGTTATCAGCGGGTTTAGTATCACGCAAGGACCGCAACCATATGCTTGGGCTTGGAGGATTTACTGAATATTGTGTTGGGATTGGGACTGAGGCGAACGACAGGAGAATTGAGGTCTGTAATGCGATCATGTGACTTATTGTACTCCTCTGGCGATAATGTTTCTGTTTGACAACCGTTAAGAAAGGATCATTCTCTTTGCTTTCTACTGCTATATTATATCTGCGTCACTCTAATATCAACAAAAGCCCATAATTGCTTCAATTTTCTTATCTTCACGTGATAGGAGACCGCCTACTAGTGGAGGTGTACATGTTCCTGACCTCGGCATATCAGTATTGAAGTCCGGTCAACGTCTATACTATTATATCATCTTATCTCCTTTCTCTCATCTAAATACAGGCCTAGCACCAAGCATCGAAATGGGAAACAGGTTTCAAATCCGCAGATATTAAGTTTAATGGGTTCCCGACTAGTAACTAGTGTTTCGGATTGTTCTGAGCTTATTCTAACCCCTTCATTCATGACAATAACTAACCTTCCCCAATCTTATCATTCCAAAAGCGACTTCCATTGGTATATTCCTATCTTTCTTTTTCTCACTTCAAGTGAATAGCTACCGAGTACCCTTGAGAAATCAGAAAATTGACTACATTGATACCTCTTCCAATTTGTCTTGTCTATCTCCTCTCTAGATCTTAGATGTCAAACACTCACGACGATGCCTCAGAGCCACTCCTCAACGACCGATCAGATACACAGGATGCCAACACCAGCGAAGCCTACCCCCAAAAGGAAGATAAATATCGAGCCTACGCTCGAATAATCGGTTGCTGCGTCTCCTGCGCCTCAGCCGGCTGGCACGATGGTTGTATCGGTGCTCTGATCCCTTACCTACAACCTTACTACGGTGGCGTCTCAGACGAAAAGGTTTCCCTCGTCTTCCTCTTTTCATTCATCGGCTACACCCTAGCCTCTCTTCTCAACGTCACTCTCAGCACACGCCTTGGCCTGGGAGGACTTCTGATCCTGGGCGCGACCATCCAAGGGCTCGCATCAGTCGTCATTGCGTCTCGGCCGCCGTTCCTCGGTATCGCCGTGTGCTATGCCATTGCCGGCTTTGGAATCGCTCTTCAGGATGCCCAGTTTAACACGTACATCGCGCGCTTGCCGGGGGCGGCAACGAAGCTAGGAATCCTGCATGCGCTGTATGGGGTTGGTGCTTTGGCATCGCCGGTCGTTGCTACGTTGCTTATGAAGGCGAAGGTTCAGCCTCCAGTTTTCTATTTCACTAATCTGGCGTGGTGTATCGCTAGCATCGCTGTGTTGATAATGGGCTTTGGATTCTGGGGCGGGAATCTATCAGACAGTAAGAATCGGTCTGAAGGAGGAGACGATCACAGAATTGCCTCTCTGAAAACCGTTATTTCATCTCGCGTCGTGTGGACGGCATTATTTTTCATCACTTTGTACACGGGCTGTGAAGCTACAGAAGCAGGATGGGTGGTATCGTTTCTGATGAGAGAAAGGGATGGAGGGGCGATGTCCGGCTACGCTTCTGCTGCTTTTTACAGCGGTCTGACATCTAGTCGAATTCTTCTTCTCCCTCTCACCGTTTACTTACAGGAGAAAAGAGCAGTGGCTCTTTACGTCATCTTGGCACTTGTTACGCAAATCATTATCTGGACGTCGACTTCATTCGTCGTCAATATCATCGCCGTGGCAGCTTGTGGATTTGTTATGGGCCCAGTATACCCTGTCACAGTTGCTCTTGTGACGAAGGCTACTCCTCATGGATATCATCCCGGCGCACTAAGCCTTATGGCTTGCGTGGGACAGTCTGGAGGTGCACTATTTCCTTTTTTGGTGGGAGCCATGGCCGATATATACGGCATCGGAGTACTACAACCCATTCTTGTGTCCCTGTTTGTGTTCATGGCTATTCTGTGGCAATTGGTGCCCTCTCCAAACACAATCGATTCCAGTGCGACTTCTTTCTCAGAAGATGGTGCATCTTTCACATCGATTTCTAGCTCGGGGGAGGCCTGAAGATGTTTTTTTCTGGAGGCTATGCAACTACATTGCAGTCATAATCCAAATGAATGTGCCGAACTTGACTCAAAAATCCAGGTTATGCCATATTTTTATGTTTGGGTTGAATAGGTTCTTGGTTCAATGACTTTGGATACTGTCATTCTGTCTAGGAACAACTATATCCGGTGAAGCTCGGTGCTTCATTGACTCGGAAGCTTTGAAACAAGATAAAAGCACACATCTCTCCAACTTCGATTAATTCGATTCGGAAAAGGCTTGCTTCAATCCTGGGGTGGCACTCCTAGAGTGACGTCGATAGGGCATATGAAGTCGATGCGGGGTGGAACGATTACCAGTTCAATCCCACACGAATCTTCTCAGCATCAACATCTTTCACAACCTCGCAATCTATTGAAACGAATGCCGACCATATAGTTGTTGCAAGGACTGTGCGTGGTTCTGCTCGGAGCATTCACTATTGAACCAAACGCCAAGCATATCCCCCGGCTATTCACATTGCTCTGTCGGAAAAATATGTTCATCGTGCCCCCCACCCCCCAAATATCGTTAATCCTCGAATCAAAAAATATATGAAAGTGTCGGATGGAAATTCAACATTCCGGATTCCCGTGGAAAACAAACGATATTCCATCAATAGTTTACTTTGGTGGTTAAGGGGGAGGATGTTAGGCACTTGTAGGTTGTTACACTCACAACCATGCTTATAATAGGTCGGTCGATATTATAAATGAACATCACTATAGCTCTTTTCAACAAGCATCACAATTCTTTGGCTTAAAGACTTTTACGATTCAAAATGATCTCTCTTTCTCCTCTTCATTTCACAGCTGTTACTTCCCTTCTAAGCACAGCAGCTGCTCATGGGTAAATAACCTCACGACACTTATCTTCAAACACCCTGGCTGAACTGAAACTCCTACTAGATGGGTACACTCTCATGTTCTAAACCAAGCAACATACACCGGGTACCTTCCCGTCTCCCCAACTCCAGTCTGGACAGCTGCACCGCCTTCCATCGCTCGGAAAATCGGATACGAGGGTCCAGTTCTTGACATCTTGACAAACAACATAACATGCAATGTCAATGCCGAACCCATATCCGACAATGGTGAATCCAGGGTGGGGGATGTGACAGCTGGAACAACTGTTGAGTGAGTCTTTCCTGCGTATTAGCTATCATTGTTTTACATTAGTCAAAGACAGGCTCTGACCATCAACTGGAAAATAGATTTCATTGGAAGAGCTTCCCACATCAAGGTCCAATGATGACTTATATGGCGCTCTGTACTCCCGATTGCGGATCTTTCAATGGCTGGGAATCAGCCGCTTGGTTCAAGATCGATGAAAAGGGGTATAATGCAAGTTGGGGCGGCTGGGGTACACAATATTTATTTGATAACGCCAACGTACTTAATGTTTTCTTTCCCCCTCCCCCTCCCCCTCCCCCTCCCCATACTCCTTTCATTACAATATGTTAAATATCCGCCATCATAGATCTGGACATCTACCATCCCAGCCTGCCTCCCAGCAGGAGAATACCTGATCCGCCATGAGATCATCGCACTTTCCGAGTGCAAGACGATCGGCAAATGCCAATTCTACCCCTCATGCGCCCAACTTCGAGTGCTGAATTCGGGAGCAGCTGGCGAGACCGTCACACCGGGCGGAACGGATGATGTCGGGAATCCGCCGTTGGTCTCTTTCCCTGGTGCGTACGGGCAGACGGATGTGGGCATTTACTGGAATACAAATACGCAGTTACCGGTGGATTATGTCGTTCCTGGGCCGAGGGTTTGGACTTGTCCGGTTTGAGAGGGTTGGGTAGCTAGTTGATATGAGGTAGAATCACTTTCTTTCTTTCTTTCAACGAGATCTTACTTGGATAGCTTGAAGCCACAACTGGCGTAAGAGAAAATTATCAATTAATCTATGTTGATAAGTGGGAGGGAATCTCTCGTAGTCTAAACAGTATATGGCTTGTTCAACATTGTATCCATAAACTTAATACATGCCCAAACGTACCCATCTTCCTTCTCAGAAGCAGATAAAAGCGAGCTAATCAAAGTCCCATCAGACGTCGTTGAAGCAAGGAAGAAAAGTGTAATAACCTGTCTATGCTATCCTTATTCGTAAGTAACTTTACACCAATAGCAAAATCCTCCACGCGCGCACTTCATATTTCACACTATTGAATATTAATCGAACCGAAAATCCCAATTCCTTAAAGTCTACGCTTATGAAAGTACCTTTCGTACGCATGCGGAACCTCAAATGCCCACCCAATATATATAAAATAAAATAAAAAAAAGGTCGTGGAATCTCTATTAGGGATAGATAGTGCGTTAAATATTTCATGGCATGTGTTCTCCATGGACTAGGGCCGGGAACGCTTCGAGGGGGAAAGGTTAATCGCTTCGGTAGAGGATAATATTGATGCATCAGTAGATGCTATGTCACCAAGAGTGTAGAGTCTGTAGACTTATACGTCATAGATGCGAGGCTGGAACTACCATGGATGATTCATGTATTCGTGGGGGCGTTTTAACAAGTGAAAGGCTCTGCAGCTGTATGCAGTAGCCTTCAAAGTTGACATATTCATATTCTGGAGCCTACTTTTCCTCACTTACTTGTTGTTGTATCACATAATAAAACCTAACTTATACTCAATCCCCACCAGTATAATTTAATATAATTTCATTCATTCAGCTATGTAACAATCTCAGTAAGGCGCTTTGCTTAATTGCAGAATCTTTTGTGATCCGAACTTATCTGCCGTAACCATTTGTATCTCATAAACGCCACCAAATAGCTTCGTTTCTTGTCTTCCCGAATTGAAAAGAATCAGCAAAACGTGCTATTTAGTTTCCCCGTAATTGTGGAATCAAATATCGCCCTTCCGCGCTACTCCACGCTCCAGTATGCATGCGGTGTGATGTGGTGTTGACAGTGACAAAGGAAATTTTTGTATTGTACAATATATTTTTCGGAGGCTCGGTATGGGGAAGAGGGTTTAGTTGTTTGAGGGAGCGCCGCTGAAGGATTGTTCGAATTTTATGGTCTTTTTGCGATTCAAACGAGCCTGATTATCCGCCTTCTCACGCTCCAATAACTTCTGCTCCTTATTTTCACGACGACGGGTCTCGAAGATGATGGCCTTTTCTTGCATCAAGCAAACCTGCTCCAGTTCTTCTAAAAAGTTGAGGTCTTCTAGGAGACGGAACGGCTCATTTGTGCTCCTGACCTCTTTAGATCTACCCCAGAAGCACTCAAACTTCAATCGGGTGTTTTGTTCCGGCTGATCGTTATGCCATACGGTAATGGTATCCCCGTGCTTCAACTCTCCCCAAAATCTTGACTTGGTGCCTGGGTTCTGTCTATCGTGACTGGGGATGACAATGCCATTGACCCATATGCCAGCGGAAGCTTTAGTCGAGATATAAAACGACATGTTCTGGTCTTCTTCGTGCCAGACCTGGTTAGGGCTGACTAGAGCCTCATTTAGCGTATAGAATCCCGGCTTAAAGAGTATGATCTTGAACGCGTATTTGGGAAGGCGAGTTTCTTGACCATTAACATAACGAACAGTTGTTTCGTAGCCACGGCCCCAGCTCGTAACAGAATCGGTGAGATTGAGAGAGATTGTTGGGAGACAACTATCGGGCGTTGAAACGGCTTTGGCAAGGATGCGTTTAGGAATCTGAAAATCGTTGCCAACAACCGGTTGTGGATAATTCGTACGGTTACTATGGTTTAATGCGACCATAGTCGACGCTTTGGATGTATGGGCGGTCGAGAGAGGGAGGTTACCACGTAGCTGTGACTCTTGATGAGACGTTTGTGTCGATCGGGGATTGCTGAGGACATTGTTCTCCCGAGTCCTGGTCTCCTCCATTAATTGTCTCTCATCGCGCCTCATGAGTGTATGACGTCCTTCTTCCTTTGCAGGCTCCGAGCGTGCTCGTTCTGGTTCTACTGACGGGCTCCGGATGTTTCTGAAACTTTGCATAGTAAGCTCGAAGGTTTTTTCCCCATTAGTAAATTCCTCGCCCTTGCTCTCCGCATATGTTCGGTATCGTAGGTATTCAAACGTAGTCATTCGAGGGTAGTTATTATGATGAGTCGATTTGTCACCGGGATCCCAAAAGACGCTTGCAGGAATTGGAATATCGATTTCACGTTCGGAACGACGCCGACGCTTTGGTGGCAAGTCAGCAGGTTGCCAGCCTCCATCTTCATCGTTGTCCTCTTCGCGCGGTCGCCGAAGACTTACTGTCGTGTCTCCGACATGTTCTGTGGTTGGTGCTAGGCTGTCGGCATCTGGAGACAGGGCAGCGGCTGGTGAATGCATGTTCAGGTGACCCACCATTGACTCAGCGCCCATCAAGCTTGATGATCCAGCAGTTCCATTGTCGATCTCTGGATGCATTATGACATTGCTATTCGATGGCGGAGGGGCCATAATGGCAAGCACTGTTGCCTTGGGCGAGGTGCTTTGGACACGCAGGGAATTATTTCCAGGACAGTTTCCCGCATGTTGTGACGCCTCAGAATAATCGACCAGCACAGGCTGATGGTCCCCGGTCGGAACGGGAAGATTCAAGTGATCTAGAGGTATCACGCCGGAGCTTCCTATCGCAGAAATACCCACTTCCCCAAATAAACGACCATTGCCTGGTTTTTGGATATCTTGCATGAATCCGTAACTCTCAAACTCGTTGGAATTGCCGTCACTAGTAGCAAAGCTGCTAGGTATTTCGCGGGGTTGGATTTCTGTCAGGTCGCTGACATTATCATCGATCATCTCGTCACCATCGTAAATTTCTCGATCGTCATGGGCGATGCTCAACTGGGAGGTTCCTTCCTCAAGTTGAAGGTCGATGAATCCCTCCTCATCGCCAATCAGGTCAACCTCATCGTTGTCTTCTTCCATCGACACCTCGAAGCTTTGGATACCCGTAAACCAAGCGCTGCGCTCGAGCAAATCGATCGTTGCTCGATTTTCTGGGCGAATGTGAAGCATACTACGGACAAATCGAATACCATTTTCGGAGATGTTGGCAAGCTGAAGAGGCCGAATGTCAAGAGCCTGTGTCATGATTTGATTGAGGAGTTCCTGGTAAGTGGTACCGTTTTTGACAAGGAAAGGCGGGCTACCACAAAGAGCATAGAATATTACACCAGCAAGAGACCAGATATCGACAGCGTGGCCATATCGTTGTGGCGGCAGCAACTTTTTATCCATTCCTCGAAGATTCCTTCTGCCAGTGGAGTCATATTCTCTATACTCTGAATAGACTTCTGGTGCACAGTACAGCAAAGTGCCACAGAAAGTCCGCAGGAATGTCTCCTCACTGTCGATCATTTTCGATAGTCCGAAGTCCGTTAGCTTGACGTGGAACGGGTTGGGGCTATGTATCAGAATGTTGTCAGGCTTGACATCACGGTGGGTGATGCCGCCTTGATGGAGATACTTCAGTGCGCTCAGTAGCTGAGTTGTCATGATTTTGACTTCAAACTCCTGCAAGCACCCATGTTTACCGATCAAACTGCCAAGATCCCCTCCGGGAACGAATTCCATGATGATGTACAAGTACTCTTCCCAGTCAACGTGTTCGATGTACTGAACAATATTTGGCTATATTTCGTCAGTGAATTATAGAAACGGCTTTATGGAGTCTCTCACGTGTTTTATCTTTCTCATAATCTTCATCTCGTTGTCGACTTTCTGATCTAAGATACCATTCTTCATGAAACGTCTCTTTTCTAGCTCCTTGGCAGCATACGGTACGCCGTCAAACTTAGCTGTGATTTTGTATACAACTGCAAAAGCGCCCTTGCCAATGGTGCCGATTCTGTTGTATTTCGTACCACCTCGCCACTCTCTTACTGTCTTTGCAGAGGACAAAGCAGGGTTCGGAGTTGATGGACCAGGAGTCGGGAAAAGGTTAAGCTTAAAAGAGTCAGCAAAGTTCACGAGAGAGAGAGAGAGAGAGAGAGATATCGGCATACGGGATCTCTTCTCACGACACCACCTGCAGCCGCAAGAGCTTCATTTTCTGCACGAATGGTGTTCATGCGAAGAAAGTAAGCGGTTAGATTTCTTTCGTACAAGTCATCCACATCCATATCACGATTGGGAATCCGAACAGTAAAACGATAGTCCTCTTCTGGTGGTGTCATTGTCATGGTGATGACGGAGCCATTTTGAAGAGTGTGTCTGTATTTCAGGCCGTTTTCCTTATCTTTACCCCGCAACAAGACGCCGTCAATCGCAGTACCGTTGGTTGACTGATCCTCGAGCATAACTATACCGTACTCGTTAATATAGATCCGGAAGTGAATGTTGCTGATCCTCTTCGATGCTTGATCTCTGCCAAGGACAAAATCACAACGGTTGGTGTTCCGTCCAAAATGCCATCCACTGACTGGATCCTTGAGCGGGGCAGACAGACGGAGCACGAGATCACACGCAACAAGCCCCTCCTGGGCCAGTTCAACGTCACCGGCAGGATCTTGGCTGTTCTTCTCTCGAATAGTTACCCCGTTGTTGGTAGCGAGAGTATATTCCGGTGCTTCTTCATAGATGAGGGCTGCCGCGCGACACGCGGGGCGGGACGAGGGATGGAGTATGCACATGATGTCGGCAATTTCATCATTAGTCAAGCCTGAGCCTGGTTGTCCCAATCTTCGAGGATCAGTGACTTGCTGAGTAGCTGTCCAGTAAGAGTCGTAAGTACACGAGTCGTCAAGGTTGGTGGGGGAGGGGGGTGTAAAAACGAAATTAAGAGCAAGGGATTGCAAAGCAAGAGAAGGAGGGAGGCTACCTTGCTGCGTAGGCTGGCTTTCCCCGTCCATTTTGAATGGAGGTGATTGAAGAAATTTGTGCTATGTGATGCTGTCGAGGAGAGCAGTTGTAGATCTTCAACACCTTCACCATTTAACTAGGGTCATAATCGGTCGTTAGCCTGACAACACTAGGCATAGATGGATGCCTCGAGGCATCAATAAAGAAGGCACTCACTGTCGTTCTCTTTCCAACCTCGGGGATTGCAGTGGCCGGTTGTCTATGGATTCGAAAAAGGCAAGCTGCCTGTGGATGCGTGGCTTGGAAACACAACGTTCGCGGACAGAGGAGTGAGACACTGTTTATGAGTCGAAAAGATAATCTAAAGAGTGGAAGAAGACAGGAAGTCTTCGCAGATGTTCCTCACGTCGTGATACATAGGTGTTGTGGGTTGACTGTCGTTGCTGTGAAGTCGCGTATTAGTGATGTTTGTCCCAGCAACCATAGCAGAATTGGAAAAGTTCACATTGCCTTTGACGGCGCACAACTTCGCCCTGGACGGGCCCACCACAACTTGTGTGTATAGCAGCGCGATTGTAATGGAAAGTGGCCGAAATGGTTCTCTCACACGACTTGGGATTATATCTTCAGTCACTCAGCCTGTCAAGTCAAGTGAGGTTTCACTAAGGAATAGTTAAGCGTCCGAGTGGTTTATCCGGCCGAGATCTATGCTCCTTCTGGAGGCAGCACCCCTGCTTAAGACAGGGGGTCACAACAAGGCTACAAGGATTGCCTCATTCTATTTAGACCTATGCACGTTTGTTTTGTTTCTCATTTCTTCTTTGATCCTTCAGAACGTGGAAAATGATGGGCCAAACAATTTTGGTGTCGCAGGGTATGTAATAGTAATTCATATTTACAACATACTACACTACACTACTACTACTACTACTACTACTAATATATCTGACCAAGTCATTTGCTTTTAGTGAGCATGTGCTATTTTCGCTGAACATGTGCGCAAGTCCTGAGCCACCCCACCCAATACGCAGACTCGGTGTCTTTGTTGATGAAGTATCGTGACCGTTCTATTGTCTAGATCAGCCTCAGACTTTGTGAGCAAGCCGAGCGCTACGATGAGATGGCTACATTCATGAAGGAGGTTGCCGAGGTTAGCAATACGCTTAGCATACCTCTCCATTACTGATGATGATGGCTACCTGCAAGAATGACAACTAATGAGCACTGCAAAGCTTGTTCGTTACCTTCGGGGATGTACTTTCAGCTTGGTTTTAGAAGGTGAAAGATAAAAAATTCGTGCTAGAGTGTATCTACCCGTGTATTAATCAGAAAACTTCAAGTCAAGAGACTTGGTGCGTCCATTTCAAATCATAAATATACGATATTTTGATGTAGTTCTGAACTCCAATGTTGACCCCAAACGCCATCGGATGCACATTTCAATCATGGTCTTCATACCCGCCCTAACCGAACGCCCGCCTCCAAAATCTACAGTTCCGTGCTCTAAAGACTGCGTCGTGGCCAAGAAGATTATTCATCTCTTGCCACCCTTCCTTGTTCCCATCTTCTCGTTTTTATCCTTCGCAGGAGTAATAGGCGTAGAACCCATAGTACTTGTAAGAAGCTGCCCCGTAGGTCCCATTCGCTGCGGAGAGCCTTCCGGTGGATGACGGAGTTGGTCGGCATGCAGCTTCTCAAGGGAATCTCCAACCACCGCATACTGGTCCCAGTTGATATGTGGCAACCGAACAACATCTTGTGGCTTTGGCAGCTTCTCCCATATCTTCTTATCCTTAGTCGTTTCAGGCTTCACTACTTGATTATCTTCGTCATCTTCATCTTCCTCATCATCCCCTTGCGCGAGTCCCATGAATGTATCTCCCCTCTGCTTGATTTCCCCGGCTTGCAGAGCCCTGAAAAACTCATCTGGATCTTGCAGCCCACGCTCCTTCGTCCTCTGTAATGACTTGATATCTTCTGTCGCGATGTGCTTTTGTAGCAGCAGGATTGAAATCGCAGATTTGGTCGCTAGAACATCCGGGTTGTCGTCGAAGGAAATGGGTTCTGGTAGAGGTGGCTGGATGGCTACTTGAGGAAGCTGCGAGTGGGTGAAGGTCTGCCTAGCATTTTGGACGGGTCGCGCTGCTCGTAGAGTTGGGGTTATGGGGGACACAGGTGGCCGCGAGGGTGAAGCAGAGCGTGACTTCACGGTTGATCCTGGAGAGTGTCCATCTGAACCCGCTGTCTTGGTGGGCGACGTGTTGATGTGAAGGGATGGCATGGTCATGTTTCGAGGAAGATTGTCCTTTGGTGGCGGGGTGATGATCGCTCAAGAACACAGACTACGGAATATATTTTATCCGGCGGCCGCATTGTCACATAGCGGGTTTTGTTTCTGTCATCTCACCCCCTACTACTGTAGTTAGCGGCTCGCCCGGCTTGGTTAGCGACCCGAGCGCCAGACCCAGAGGGCCGGATTAACTTGTATTCAGGCTATATATCCTCCCGGATAAAAGTACTTCTCCACAAACCATCACCTCACCTAACATCTAACTTAAGAGGCAACATGGGGATCTCTCTCCAGCTAACCGTAGGTAAGGGTAAAGAGGGTAAATTTTCATTACTCTGCCCCTACTTAAATAACCACATCGTCACTCCTATTTCCATCTCTATGGAATTCCTCAATTCAACCTCAGTATTAAAATAACAAAAATGACCGACCAACCATTGGTTACACACATCTTCACTGCAGATCCATCTGCTCATAGCTTCAATGGCAAGCTCTACGTCTACCCCTCCCATGATATCAAGACCGACATCCAAGACAACGACAATGGCGACCAATACGCCATGACTGATTATCACGTGCTGTCAATGGACGATGTTGGAAGTCCAGTCACTGACCACGGGGTTGCCTTGGCGTTAGAAGACATCCCATGGGCTGGAAAGCAACTCTGGGCTCCAGATGCAGCCACCAAGAATGGCAAATACTACCTTTATTATCCGGCTCGAGACAAGGAAGGGGTATTCCGCATCGGGGTTGCCGTGAGTGATGTTCCTGAAGGGCCATTCAAGCCAGAACCATTACCGATCGAGGGGAGCTACAGTATCGACCCGGCAAGCTTTGTGGATGATGATGGGGAGGCGTATTTGTACTTTGGTGGGATTTGGGGTGGACAACGTATATACTCTTCACGCACTACATGTGATTGTACTCCACAACAAGCTCTGACTCGTTACTAGTTCAATGCTGGACCAAAGGAGAATTCGACAAGGACGCCTATAGCAACATGGAAGCCACGAGTGGATTCGCATTGAACCCTCGAGTTGCCCGTTTGAGCAAAGACATGCTTCAATTCGACGACGGTGGACTGGTCAGGGAACTCGTCATCCTAGGCGAGGACGGCAACCCGATTCCATACCA
This sequence comes from Ploettnerulaceae sp. D365, assembly GCA_003988805.1. Taxonomy (NCBI): domain Eukaryota; kingdom Fungi; phylum Ascomycota; class Leotiomycetes; order Helotiales; family Ploettnerulaceae; species Ploettnerulaceae sp. D365. Next base: position 19,866 of record QYAL01000170.1, read on the forward strand.
TGATCACGATCGTCGCTTCTTCGAAGCAGCGTGGATGCATAAGTATGACGGCAGATACTACTTCTCCTACTCGACGGGCGATACGCACTACCTTTGCTATGCAATGGGTGATAACCCGTTCGGACCCTTCACCTATGCGGGGAGAATATTGGAGCCGGTACTAGGCTGGACGACGCATCACTCGATCGTGGAGCATAGGGGAAGGTGGTATTTATTTCATCATGATGCGTCGCTTTCTGAGGGGAAGAATCATTTGAGATGTGTGAAGGTCAAGGAGATCTTCTACAGCAAGGATGGGGCGATCCAGCTCACTCCGTCATAGACATGCTTGGATAACTTCATAATATATGTACTATGTACACTATGATATGCGATATTTGTTATTGTTCTCTTACGGGAAAAGTCAAACTTGTCCCATATTTATTTAATCAATCCATTTCATACTACCTATAGAGCAAAAGATGGCCCCGCTCCACCATCTCGCCTATTATCCCATGCCCCTTTTTCTTCACTCCTTCGCTAAAGCAAAAAGTAGCAGATCGACACTTTCCTCTCCTCTCCAACATCTAATTACCCCACACCTCAAAGAAACACTCTCTCAAGAATTGAAATAAATGCAATCCCACTCCTGTCGTATCTGCACTCTTACAACAACGCTCTTGGAACATACGGAAAACATTTGGTACATGTTCTCGGACGTACCGCTGTTGATCACTACTCGCCAGTGACTTGCATTGTATTTCGAAGTGGGTATGAGAGAGAGAGAGAGATCTACAACTGAAGATTTTCCTGTTATTAGATCTCATATTAGTAAGAAGAGAAAATTAAGATCAGGATTTACAAAACAGGAAGAGTGATTATTGATCTCTATGGCTGGTATGACTGACACAGTTTAGTATGTGATTGTTGTGGAGCAACGCTTAGTGTTTCAGACCAGGCTATTTTGGATTTTATAAGTAGTGATATGTTGCTGTTGCTTGAAACTTTTTGGCAGACTGTGCTGCACTGCTGCCACGTCAAAGTGAGAACTGACGGGCATAACCTAGACTCTCCAAGTAGGAGAGAAGGGTTGCTCTAATGGATGCAGGCTAGACACGAGCATACCACAACTCAGATTCTTCTAAACAAAGGATACCCACCCTCAGCCTCCCCATCCCGATTCCAACCCGGCCACCCCAAATACCCCACATGCCGCAACGGATTCGGATCCAAGCGCGCCCTCGCCTTCACCTCCTCATCCGAGAAGCGCGTCCCATTCGACGCAAAATGGAAGTTGCACGTACAGTACAGGATCGCTAGGATGCAGGTCCACTCGATGCTGTGCGCAACATCAACACCTCTGCCAAGGGAGTTATTGACCTTCCACCCTTTACCCACTGCCACGCAACGCGCGAGCCCCGATCCGGCCTCCCCGTCCCCAGATGATGAGTGCTCATCTTCGGTCAGTAGTGTTTTCCCATCGGTGTGCAGGAGGCATGCTTCGGCTCGGATGTGGTAGCAGGAGTTGCGGTACTCGGCTTTGCGGCTGCACGCGATCGTCATGTGTAATATGCTCTCTGTGGGGATGTCGGTGATTCCGTAGATGAGTGCGATGTGCTGTAGGTATGAGCCTGTGAACTTGCTTTGATAGACGTCCTCTGGGGCGAGGGTCGCGAAGTAGGAGCCGTTGATCGGTGGTCGCTGGTTGGATCGTGTGGCTGGAGAGAAGAGCCAGTCGCGCAAGAGGCAGCGGAGACGTGTTGTTGAGTCCGCATTTGGTAGAGGTCTTGAGATGCCCCAGTTAAAGGCTGGAGGCAAGTACTGGACTTGTTGTGGTCTTAAGTATGTGTCCGCCATAGGTACTGTTGGTGGGACGTTGACACTTTGTAGGAAGTTGTTTCAGGTGGAAGGAGTTTCAGGTGCAGACCTTTATAGGTCTAGAAAAGATCCGTATGAGTAATAGTACCGCTTGAAAAAAGGTGAATTGTGAATAGTAAGAAATTGAAGAATGGTTAATGCCAATATGTAGAGTTGGAACGGGGGTGGCGGCTCACTTCACTTCACATTGGTGAAAGACTTTTAGGAAGGTTTGCTGCAACAACGAGTAGTTGTAATAAATGGGCGCCTAAGCATTCCAACTATCTTCTTTTCAAAGCAGAATTGTAAGGGTGAAAAAATGTAATCATTAAGTGAATGCTGAGGAGCTTTATGACAAGCGAGCTGTCCATCCGAATGCTGGGCTCTGAAGGCAAATACATACAGCCTTCTACTCGATTCTGGAGTTGGGAGCTTTCACCTTAGATTGTGTCTCCCAGAAAAATATTCAAGATCGTGCCAACAATGATTCTCGAAGGGCTTCTCATAATTCCTCGCCAGCAACAGCCTCCGCAGTATTTGCAACATATGCAAAGGATTCTTCTTCATCGTCGGACTATATATATGGATATCTTAACTCCACTCCCAGACCGTACGTATATCATCTTGGGAGGGTGCCCTTAATAGTGTAAGCAACAATGTACCTTTATTCTTTAGAGGTGAAGAGTTTATAATATGGATGAATCGGGTCAGGGCCAAGGGCTGCGCAGAACCAAGTAGCGCAGATCTAGTCAAATATTCAACATCCGTATCCTCGTGCCGAAGCAGTGCAGTGTAGTTACCGGCCTCAGATCCGAGCACACAAACCTACCTAGGTACTTCCAGAGCGGGTTATTAACTACCCTACCCCTCGATGGAAAAGACCCCGCACTGGTAGTACGGCTACGGCTCATAAGGAAGGGAATTGGGGAACCACATCTCTCCTTCAAATCCCGACCAATCGCCGAGTAATATATGGACGCTCATTGGTCACTTGATGGCTTTAAGGGTTTAGTGCTCCCGGTCGGATCTGGGGAGAAGCTGCGGGGTGAGCTTTTACTGTAACTGAACGTCAACGGCATTTCTAGGGCTCAAGTTACTATACCTAGAAAAAAGTATAATTAGACCTCGCACTTCACTTCAAATTTACGTTTCATCCTGCCTGTCTCTCTGCCTTCATATAATAATCCCAATTGACAAAGACACGATATAGTAATCATTTATATATTTTTTGGCTGCACTGCGGCAGTGCCACAACCCTGCATAAATCTACAGGACAAGGAAAAGCTCGTCCCCGCAATCATGTCCATCGCTGACTACATCCTCACTCCCTACGCCATTCCCGTAGCCTGTCTGCTCTTCTGGCTCGTCCCATACCTCACCTCCAACACTGAATTGCGAGATGTACCAGGCCCATTTGCTGCAAAGTTCACAAACCTATGGCTCCTGCTGCAGGCTCGACAGGGGAAGCGATATCTGAGCGTCAACGCCGCACATGAGAAATACGGGAAGCTGGTCAGGATCCAGCCGGATCATGTCAGTGTTGCAGACGAATCTGCCATCCAGGATATCTATGGTCACGGCAATGGCTTCTTGAAGTCGTAGGTTTTACAGCTACAGGGCAGTCGTTACCTTGGATTATGGCTAATTTATGCCAGGGAGTTTTACGATGCATTCGTATCCATCCAACGAGGTCTCTTCAACACCAGGGACAGAGTAGAGCATACTCGTAAACGGAAGACCATCTCGCACACCTTCTCTACTAAGAACATTGGCCAATTTGAAGTCTACATGCACCACAACCTCGAGCTCTTCATCAAGCAATGGGATACACTTGCGGTCAACGCTCATGGAGGCTTCGCAAAGCTCGATTGCCTACATTGGTACAACTACCTAGCATTTGACATGATTGGAGATCTAGCATTTGGTCAGCCATTCGGGATGCTGGAGAAAGGAAAGGATATCACGGAAATCAGAAAGACACCGGATGCTCCAGTCTCCTACGTCCCGGCCGTCGAGGTGCTAAACCGTCGTGGTGAAGTCTCTGGAACACTTGGATGTCTCCCCCAGTTAAAGCCATACGCCAAATACCTCCCGGATCCATTCTTCAGCCAAGGTCTTGCTGCTGTGGAGAGTTTGGCCGGGATCGCCGTGGCTCGAGTGAGTCAACGCCTGGAAGGCAAACAGGATGTCAACCGTGTAGATCTTCTCGCGAGACTTATGGAAGGCAAGGATGAAAATGGAGAGAAGCTTTGCCGGGCAGAGCTCACAGCCGAAGCCCTCACGCAACTCATCGCCGGCTCAGACACGACGTCGAACACCTCCTGCGCTATCCTCTACTGGGTCACCAAAACCCCCGGCGTCCTCGAGAAGCTCCGAACGGAACTCGACGCCGCCATCCCAGCAACTCTCAACGTCCCTACTTTCGAGATGGTGAAGGATCTTCCGTACATGCAAAATGTCATCAATGAGACTCTCCGTATTCACTCGACCTCTTCCCTCGGTCTTCCCCGTGTCGTGCCCCCCGGACCAGGCGTCACGATCCTCGGCCACCACTTCCCAGCCTACACCGTGCTCTCGGTCCCCGCATACACGATCCACCACTCCAAGGAGATCTGGGGCCCGGATGCTGACGAGTTCGTGCCCGATCGTTGGGATCATCTCACTGAGCGGCAGAAGGAAGGCTTCATCCCGTTCAGCTACGGGCCACGGAGCTGCGTGGGCCGGAATGTAGCGGAGATGGAGCTGGCGCTCATCGTGGCCACGACGTTCAGGCGGTATGATTTTGATCTGTATCAGGATACGTTGGAGACCAGGGAGGGGTTCTTGAGGAAGCCATTGGAATGTTTGGTAGGGATCAAGAAGAGGAAGAACCTTTAGGTACGGTCGATGATTGGTACGGCTGACGATTACCCTGAGATCTAAGAAGAAGTTGTGAACGTAGGGCCTTTGGCGTATATCTCGAGTTCTCGAGGGTTGATTGATGCTTCTTCACCTAGACTGGATATGGATATGGATAACTATGCTCTGTAGTAAGCAGAGACCATATGCATACCGATACTATCAATTGATCAATCAAGCAATATAAACCATTTCAAACCTCACAACCAAACCAAACTAGCTCTAGCTCTAGCTCCAGCTCCCGAACAGATCTAGATATGGAATCTGCACGTTTCTCTCCTCTCTGGAAAGAAAACAATGCAAACAAACACTCAGCAGGAAAATCAAAATTGTGAACTAGTGAGAGAGCTCAAGCTAGAAGGGTCTTACTTTGTTAATAGTCGGTTTAGCCGCTGTGATCTTGCGTGCTCTGGCTTATAATTCATTACTGACATGCTGTAATCGGGATTAATCGCAGGTACAGTACAGTATACTACAGTACAGTATGATACGTAAGACGAGAGGCTGAAGCTACCGCTTCATCACTTTACTGTACTATACTATACGTAATCTATACTTAGCCTCTCGATTCAGGCGCTTCTGTTCTATGTAGCCACCACCACTTCTCCCCTCTCTTCTCCTCTCCTCTCCTCTCCCTCCCTATTTCATCTCTAGATCTCTCTCCAACGATACCTACATACATATCTACCTACCTACCCACCTACCCACCTACTCACCTAAAAGCCAAGCGAGGCTAGCCTAAACAAAAAGCCCGCATCACCCCCGACCTCAGTCTAGATCTTCCTTCCTTCCTTTCATTCATTCATTCATTTGAGTTAAATTAAATTATATTTAATAAAATCACATACAGCATACTATATCATATAAGTCTGCGCTCTGATCATACATACCTACATACATATACATACACCCATGACATGACTATCTTTTCATCGATATAAGTACTCCTCCGCGTACTACATACAGTACGTACTTCCGTCAGAAGAAGAAGTATATGGGCCGCAACCGTACCGAGAATCGTCAATCTGCTTGGATTCGCGTCGTGAATCGCTGATTGGGAAATTCGATGTTAGGTTAGTTAACGTTTGCGGTATATTGTTTACTGTGACTGTCTGTGATTGTCTGGGGAGGGGGGGGGGGGGGGTATTTTTTGTGGGGGGGGGGGGAGAAGGATGTTATATATGAAGAGGTTGGGGTAATTAGGTAGAGAGGTAGGTAGGAGATGGCTTAGTTGGTAAATTTCAGAGTTGAGAGTGAAAGTCGTTACGTGGTAGTGGTAAGTGCTGTTGATTGTTGATGTTCATCTCTTCGAATTCTGCTAGGTGGCTATGTATATATGTGGGGTATTGTATGGTATGCTATGGTATGATTTCACTACTCCATGGCGTGTAATATGTAAATACATATATATACATATCTGTTATATATTATAGGTATCCACTTGATTGATCATGATTGATGGTTTGGGCTGGTACAGTATTGTATGATCATCGTAGGGCTGACCAGGCCAGTACAATAGTAGCATTTAGGGGGTAGGGGTGGGTTTTGGGGGGGGGAGTCTTCCGTTTAAGTTAGTAACTACATGTAGTCAGTCAGTCGCTACCTAAAATGGATTGTATTGGCTAGAAGAGGAGTCATCTGGGAAGGGATGCAGACAGATGACAGATAGATACAGTACAGTAGTATACCGGCATATATGCGATTGGGAAAATCAAGGATAGTGAAAGGGGACGGGAGGGGAGGGGAGGGGAGGGGACTGATGATAGGCTAGGCGGGATTATATATAGTATAACTTAGGCCTGATCATGATCGACTAGGTATTTCTTACTATACATGTACTTATGACGAATCATCGATGAATTGTGATTATTGCCGCTACTCCTGCTAGCTGTAGCCCTAGCTGCGGCGTTGGTGTGGGATTATTAGGGGTGCGTTGTACAAATGCAAGTGCCGTAAGTCGATATAGTACTATAGCTATATGTCATGTACGTACGTTGTTGGTTTAGCTTTAGATGTGGTCGGTATTGTACTGTACTGTATTGTATGGGAGCTGGAATTATTGGCTGATGGAAGGAGGCGTTTGCAGTCTGCAGCTTGCTTGCAATTTGCAATTTGAGGTCAAGACAATGCAACTTGCAAGACGATAGAACGAATGTAACATAACTAGCTCCTATCATACATACAAGCGTCGAGTCATCCCTCCAGCGCGAGAATCACCTCGTGCGAAAAAAAAAGGGCCAGTCACAGTCTACAGGAGAAATTGCTTGCTATCATTATTATCATTATTATTATTATCATTATTATTATTATCATTATCATATTAAATACAAAAAAGAATGCATATAGCGCATGCAGTCTAGTCTGTCTTAGCTTCTTTATATTCTCGAACACAAAAACTCTCTTTTTTCCTGGCTAGTTAAAAGTTGAAAGAGGGAGTGGAATATAGTACTGTAATATATATATAAGCTTCAAGTCGATTATAGCAAATGAATAAAAGCGCGTGGGATCGGAGCGAGGACCGGAGAAAGCTGATGATGACGACGACTATATACGAAGGTACAGTGTCCGTTAGATGTAAAGAAGCTTTTTTCAAGCTTAAATCTCCCCCCCCCTCTCTACAGTATTTCTATTTCTGCCAAGATATTAATGTATCGTGAACCCGATAGTGAATGAATGGAGTACTGCTTCGTACTGTACTATATATGCGGACGGATCGGAGTACTGGTAAGCTAAGGGCCGGTGACGACGTCCTCCTACAGTAATAATGTCTACCGATAGGTACATAAAGATGATAGATATGTTTGTCGGTAAACCTATATCATGGTTGGTGTGCTGAGGCTTCGTCAGTTGCCAAGAGGCGAGGTGAGGCGAGGTGAGAGGAGGAGCTGTTGTGTTGTGTTGTCTGCTGCTTACATACATATCATTTTTGTGTGATTGAGGGTGGGGGTGGGGAAAAGGGTGCAGGGCAGGGCAGGGCAGGGCAGGAAGGGAACGGTTCCTAGAATGGTACTGCGCTGCGCTGTACAGTACATGTACTCGGTGTGGGATGAGAAGAAGGGCGAATAATGATCTTTCTTTATAGAGAGGAGAGGAGAGGAGAGGGGGGGGGGGGGGGGGGGGAGGGGTATACGAAGTGTGATATGTGTAAACATCAAGAAGAAGAAGCCAGCATAGCATATAGCACACAGCCCCTTTCCCTAACAAATAAATGCAAGCTTGGACTCTACTCTATTCTTCTTTTACGCGTACGTATCCTGCAGATAAGGCTCATGATGTTTTCCTTTCCGTCTCTCCTCGTCTCTCGTCCTCTGCTTGGTGCTATACTAGCACGCTACCTTCAACTCGTGTCTCGGTAAAGAAAGGAAAGGCAAGGAAAGACAAGGAAGAGAAGGAAGAAAAGTTGGTGCAACGGTAGACCCGCCGTCTTACACTACTGTACCACGCTATCGGAGACGGCATTCGGTTGCTTATCGAATGATGATCTCTTCGCTTATAGTACGAAGTACGAATGGGATGGAGATGGAGATTAAGGCGGAGATGGGCCCTAGCGATTTCCAGCGGAGTGTAGTGAGGGAAATAATTATGGGGAGAGGGAAGAGAGAGAAGAAGAATAATAATAGATAGAAAATGTTCTTTGGGATGGGCGGGAATGGAACTATTAGTGTAATTGGGCGGGAATCGGGAAAGACGGGAAAGGGACAAAGTTTCTCCGTGCGTGCGTGTCTCTCTCTCTCTCTCTCTCTCTCTCAGTATGCCAAGATACCATCGTCAAAAACATGACATCCTGTTCATGAATTGATTGTTTCAATAATGTCGCGATACTGTATGATGTTATTATTCAACTGTACCTGGATGGATAAACATAGCCCAGGCCATCCCATCTAAATTTACTTCGCCTCTTCCCCCCTTCCCTCTTCCTCCTATCAAATCGTGATGATCTCCCATCCCTTTTCCCCCGCCAGATCCACTCTCCACTCTACTCTCCAGTAGGGTTCGTTAATTGGCGCTATGGTTCCCTGTAGAGGCTCTAAGTCTAGGCAGCAGTCAAAATACCTGGTCAGTCAGTCAGTCTGTCTGTCAAATCATGCATGCACCAAGCGACCAAGCGATCACCGAGTAGCGAGGCGTTCTGCGTGGGCTCTGCGCTCTCTGCTCTGCTCTCCAGACCGCCCTCGCCCTCCCATCCCCTTCCATCTACCTCGCTCACTCACTCATCCATCTGTCCATCTTTTCATCTATCAAGACTATCTATCTACTGTATCTGTTCAGACTGTTCTTGTTGCCATCTACTTCCAAGACAATTTCCCTACAGCATTCCCCCCCCCCACGACCCCGAATAATCCACCGTTTCACTCGTACATATACTGCCCGCTCGGATCTCATCCTCTAGGCAGCAGCCAGCAGCCAGCCTTACCTACTTCGTCGCCGCTGCTTCCCATCATCGAACTTCACTCTCTCTATCTAAGCCTTAGAAAGCGCAATAGTGTTTGTGGTTGATTGTTCCCAGGACCACCTCCTAATTCTCTACATCCACAACATTTCGCCTCCCTCGTCGGACCCGGTCGATTGTTTGGAGACTCGTTATCCAGTGTGGAACCGTGGTGTGGGAATCAAGAAAGGGTACGGGTTCTTCTGCTGCTTGTAACTTTCCTTCTTCCCTTCCCCTTTCCCACAAGTCCTCCTATCGGTCAATCGAGTCAAGAACCAACGTGGTCCATTGGCAAATCAAGTCCGATATATAACACCTCGGAAGTTGAAAAGCTTCATCGGTGACTCGGTCGATCTCGATTGAGATGACCTGGACTTTATCGGCCCTCGACTCAATTGGGCTGTGACTCATATAGCTCGCTGCACGTTGCATAATTCGGGATTCACGAGGCTAATCGTATTCCAACCAACAGACTTGATTCTACCATCCTATCCCATCCCATCCCATCCCATATCATCATATCATTCCTGATCCTGGCCACTCAGCAATGTCGTTCAACCATCCCCGCCGGACTACAAAGACCACATCGTCTGCTCTGACTCCCACTTCCTCAAGTGCGTCAGGACTTCCCGCTGTTAATACCAACATGTCCCTTCGCAAAGGAGCTACCTTTCACTCACCTACCAGTCCAGAGAGTGATATTCCACACCACTTCAGAGTTCCATCCTTACCTCGCCGCTCCCAATCCACACTTGATGATGTTATCGATGCCCACAAGCGTCGTGTCGCCTTAACTCTTGGACACATTGATCGTGGTCTCTCTGCCCTTGAGGACCGCTCCTCAACTGCCAGACAATCCTTCCCTGACGAGGCCAACCCCGTTCCCCAAGGTTTCCTTGATCACACCGTCGTTTCGCCGGCAACCCAATCGTACGGTCCAACTATGACTGGAGTGATGGACCAGGAGCCTGCTATAACCCGACGCTCCCTTCGTCCCCGCCATAACCGCCGACCATCTAGATATTCCGACAGCGGGCTGGGATCTTCAATCGGATCCAATTCTGGGTGGAAGGCTGCAGACACGCAACCAACAAGCGTCTCTGATGATCACTGCGCCAAGTCAATCGTTACGGCTTCAGCTATAACTAGATCGGCTGCTGCTCATTCCTCGACAATGGAAAGTCTTCCCAGACTCAGTGCGCGTGCAAGCAACCGCATCCACGAGCATATCCTGAGGCCGCTTCTCGCCAAATCGTCGTTGAAAGACTTCCACCCAATTGTGAAGGACTGCCCTAGAAGAATTCATGGTAAGGAGATCGTATGTCTTCGTGACCTTGAGAAAACCTTGATATTTATGGCACCTGTAAGTGAATTTTCCCAAGACAATATTGAAAGGCGAGTTGCTCACTGCTTTTCGCTTTTGAAGGAGAGAACAAAGTCTGTCGCCTTGTATCTCGACTTCTGCCTTACCTCGATCCGCTGCATCCAAGCGACTGTTGAATTTCTCAGCGAACACGAACAAACACGTCCACACGACCGTCCTTACACTAACGGTTATTTCGTTGATCTCGTCGATCAGATCAAGCAGTACGCTCAACAGGTCCAAGCCGCCAAAGAGAGAGAAGAGAAAGGAGAGAAAATTGGCGAGACGGACCCCGAATCGTACGTTCACCTCTCTTCGCAGCTGTCACAGCTAGATTGCTTCGTCGCTGAATCTAGCACGCGGGACTCGCTTGCGTGTCTTCATCATCACTTTTGTACACAAATAACACATGCTAACCACCTTCGCCAACACAGAACCGACGAGGTCTTGCTTCACGGAGGTCTCACCAAGAACGGACGTCCTGCAGAACTTGTCCGCGTCAAGAAAAACGGAAAGGCCATCTCCATGGCTACTGGCCTTCCGGTAGACATTGAAGAAGACAGCAAAGACTCAATGCGGATCAAGCGATCTTTAAGCGAGGAGGCCGAGGAAGAAGAGTCGATCTTGCGCTCGATGGCGCGTCGCAAGCGATCTGCCTCCGCAACAGAGCTCGCACCCAAGCGATGCCGCGAACCCGGGTGTGACAAGGAATTCAAGCGCCCCTGTGATCTAACCAAGCACGAGAAGACCCACTCGCGCCCATGGAAGTGCCCAGTTGAATCCTGCAAGTATCACGAGTATGGCTGGCCAACCGAGAAGGAGATGGACAGACACCATAACGACAAGCACTCCTCTGCCCCCCCTCTCTACGAGTGCCACTACAAGCCTTGCCCTTACCGATCCAAGCGTGAATCCAACTGTAAGCAGCACATGGAGAAGGCGCATGGTTGGACCTATGTGCGATCTAAGAACAATGGCAAGAACCGGGACAGGACATCCGGCTCCACCACAAACATGAACACTGGCTTGCCCACGCCCACCATCACCAACATCCATACACCTAGTAGCGATGGAAACAACGTTGCCACTCCTGAGGAAGATGACATGATGACTGGATACGAGGGATCGGCCTGGAATGAAAATCACAATCAGCTTGATTTTCCCATTTATCCCTCCGATGAGGAGATGTTTGCTCCAGGCACCACGCTCAATGTTGACTTTTCTCCCATCTCGGAGATGATGAATTCCAGCTCTTCGAATGATCAATCTCCATTCATGGGTAATGGCATGGCCCAAGACCAGTTTACCGGAAACTTTGATCACTTTTCAGCCAATGGAGGTGGTGACTTTAACCTCTTTGAGAGTGAAGATCTCTACTCCGCAAACGTCCAAGTCCCTGCCCCTTCCCACGATCTCTTCCGAAACATAGGTGGCTTCGAGACGTCGGGCATGATGTATGGTACTGACCCCATGTCACACATCTCTCCTGTTGGACATGGCAATCCTATGCTGTACACGCCCACCTCTCTACGTGATGTTGACGAAGGCTTCGAAGACTTTGCTCCCAACAACTGTCTGAGCAACGACTTCCAACTTTACCCCAGCTCTGCTGGCGGCACGGTAGCTAGCTCGGCCCCGAGTGCTCTCTTCGGTGAATTTACAGTCCCGATGGGCAACCTCGCTGGTGCGTCAGCCCAACAATTGCTGGATTTCTACGCTGCCAGCGCGGCTGCGGTTACCAGCAATCACCGCAACATGGACTGGCCCATGGACAATCAGTACACCAATAGTGGGTACCGATCCCAGTAAATCCGAGAAACGGACGAGACCGGGAGACGCAGACCGAGTACTAGCCGGACTGGTGGGAAGCTGTGACCGACCTCGATACGAAACAAGATTTACAGAATTTGTGATATTAGCACGGCGTTTTTTTCTTCATCTTTCGCACATTTTCACGACACGATGAAAGCAGGAAGTATAATGGGAAAAGGGGGGTCCAGTTCTATGGAACACAGTACATGATTTGATGAATAACATTACAGATGAAAGGGATCCCGACGGGGTTAGTTAGCTACATGTTTTTTTTTTCAGCTTTCGGCTCTCATGACTCCGGGGATGGGAAATTGCGCGGATTATTAAAGGGGAACCCTTGTGTACTTTTTTTCTCCTTCTTTCTACTTTCTTCTTTGGATTAGGGGCCTTGTTTTTGTCTGAATTATTCGGCATGCTAGGGACATGAGATGAGATGAAAATAGGGATCGAGGAGATTGGCACTCGCATCACACCCCCAATCAATCAATCATGATAGGTGAATTTTGAGTTATGATCGATAGGAGAATGAAAAAATCCCACCTTCAAAACTCGATACTCTTATATCTAAGTATATATATATATATATTCGTTTCTTTCGTGTACTTAGTTGATTGCTAATGAACCCAAGCGATTCGGGATCTTTTCTCTTCTCTCCTCTTCTCTCCTCTTCTCTCCTCTCCTCTCCTCTCCTCTCCTCTTCTTTTCTTATCCATACATACATACATATGAATGAGCACCACAGTTCAATATTATTATATACACACAATCGCGAACGATCTATATACATGTACCAACATGGGACAATTTCCTTCCCATTTCCCATTCCCATTCCCATTTTCACCCCTCGCTCGCTCGCTTACTTAATATAAGTTACATTTACACACATCACATCACTATCACACAGTACAATATAGTCCAAATAGTCCAAATAGTCCAAATAGAAGAGTTTCTTATCTCCGCGATATGTATATGTGTATATGTGTATGAGTAGCATAAACTTGAATTTAATTAAGCTTGAATTTATGTTTGAATTTAAGCCATGTACATGTATGTATATATATATATATACTTAAATTTAATGCTTTCTTGTAGTCTTATAGCAAAGGAAAATTAATTATCTTTTGGGTTTGAGGTGGGGGGGGGGGGGGGGGAAGGGGGGGGGGGGGGGGGTGTTTATTTTAGGCGATATCTATATAGATATTGAAGAGGAGGTTTGCGTGGGTGTTTGATTGATGTGAGTTAGATTGAGGGATATGGGGTATTGAGAGGGTGTTGGGAAGAGATCTGAGATGATGGAGAGGGAGTTGATATTGACGATTGGGTCTGTCGGTGGCGTTTGAAGTGTAAACTGTGATTTAGAAGCCTTATATTGTACTACTTGGTAAGAATCATCCTTGGACATTGTGACGATTACATGAAATGTAGCTATGAGATATCAAAGCGCCTCTCTATGCCTCGCTAAGAACCTGATCAAATAATCTAAGCAACCGTTTCACTTCGTCCACTGTTAAAACTATTAGTATCCATAGTGCAAGCACGCAGATAAGTAGCTTACGAGTATTATAATGCACCATCGACACCCTCACAACGCCATCATACTTCAACCCCAGAATCTCATCTGCCAACCTCACACTATAAAAAGTCCCCCATCTGATCCCCATATCTCCATGTGTCAAAGCATCCACAGCTTCAACTATATCCCGGCTCTTCTTCCCCTTCACCACAAAACTGACCGTGCTAACCCGCTTCTTCGCATCCCTATCCTTCTCTCCAATAATCGTCACATCTGGTCTGGAATTCAGATAGTCCAGCAGCGTTCCCTGCAGTTCCTCCTCGTGTCTCTCAACCTCTTTCCAAGATGCAGCAGGGTCATCTCCGAAGTAGTCCAGGACAGCGGGAATGGAAGCCGTGAGCTCGTAGCAGGAACCGGCTAGACCGAGCTTATCCTGGAGGGAGGAGGAAGGATTGAAGTGATGACCGAGAGATGTAACCGCATTCAACCCGAGCGGTGATGAATAGAGCATGGAAATATGAGGACCGTATACCTGTTCCCCCCACCCACCCTCTTGATTACTACGTTTCAACGAAAAGAAGAACGGGGAGGAAAGACATACCTTGTACCAACTGAAACAGTAGAAATCCACATTCAGGGCTTTCACATCAATTTGTCGATGAGGCGCATACGCCACAGCATCAACACACAGCAAAGCACCCGGAACTGTATGTACAGCCTCTGCAATGGCGGCAATATCATGGATCGTGCCCAGGATGTTGGAGGCATGCGTGCACGTGACCAGAACCGTTTTCTCCGACAGCAAGGCCTGGAGATCAGAGGCCGCGAGCTTGGGATTAGGACTCGTTGTCGTCGGAGCCCACCACTTGAGGGTTAGGTTTTGTCGAGCGGCTAGGTCGACCCATGGTGCGATGTTGGCTTCGTGGTCGATTTTTGAGATGATGATTTCGGAGCCGGATGGGAAGTTGAGGGAGAAGGAGAGGGTTCGGAAGAGGGAGGTGGTTGATGCTCCTAGAACTATTTTTTTTGTAGTTTTCCTTTCTTTAGAAAAAGCTGAATGCTTGAGTTGAGGGTTTGGTGGAAGTTGAACTAACCGATATCATCTCCTGATGCGTTGATGTACTTCGCTGCAGCCGCATATCCACTTTCGTAGAGCGAGGTGGATTTCTTGCCCACGGCGTATGAAGCTCCTAGTTGGACATTGGTCTTGGAGAGGTAGGCGGAGATACTTTTTCTATGTCAGAAATATATACACGAGAAAGATGCAAAGGAGGATGGAGGTTACGAGTTGATGACCGTCCCGAGAGTTTGACTTCCTCCAGCGTTATCAAAGAAGACCTGTGATTGTTGCAACGCGGGGAATCTGTCTCGCGCAGTGGCAATATCGAATGAACTCATTATGTACAAAGCTAATGATAGAGATGATTATGATTCTGAAAGAGATACAAGCATAACTTCCAGATGCTTGGGATCACGACTGTACCCCATTCTTCGGAGTATACCACCACTAGTGATAGCATCCGGCCAATCGTTTACTCTAACGAGCTCCGGGAAACAGGTCAATAATGGCCGATGATATTAATGAAGGAAAATAGGACAAGATATCAACAAGCTTGAAATAGTCTGAAAGACCCACTGCATTAAATCTGCAATACAGATTCCACAGCCCCTGAATAAAAGAGAGAGACAATGTATGAATTCTAATATTGGATTCTCCTTTCACCTGTTTGGCCTCGCGTTTCCTTAGCGGGATGAGGATGGTCTTGTCCGCCAACCAACATGAGACCTCCAATGGCCGAAGATAATCTGCATGAAGCCGCACAAGATCCCCCTGGTGTCCACAGACAATCAATCTGAAGCAACGAGCGCTTACACGCATATCGCGCCAAAGAACTCTCCAAAATATGCTTCGAGGTGCAATCAGAAGCAGTGACGATGCATACCCCTATTTGGACTGAATCGGCCAGCGCTTCAGCAATCATGCAATCAGCGGCCGCTACTGTACATGGGCTGCAAAATGTCGGTGAAAATGGGCAGATAATCCGATCCACCAAAACTTTAGTTGAAATGGACTGATAATTCCCAACTCTGATCAATCCTTTTCCTCTTCCACAAGAATAAACATTGTCGATAATTACCATGAAGCGTAAAGCAGATACCCAATCGAATGGCCAGAATGGCAAAAGCATTCTCAAGAAGCGTGCAAAGACCAGTACGTTTCCCAATTGAAACCAACAATACCCCGCGGGTAGTCTGACCATGTCAAACAGTTCTGTCGGATGACGCTGTCCATAAGAGTTTCCGCAAAGGTCTTTTTGCCAAGGACATTCTTAAAGGGTATACAAAGGCCTACGCAGAATCCGAACCTTACAAGCACAGCGTGATCAGCTCCCTGATCAACGACGATCTTCTGCGCTCAGTGCGCGACGAGATCCGCGAGAATGTCCAGTTCACCCCCAAAGAAACCGATATCTACCGAATCCACCAGTCTGGGGACTTGGCTAATCTCGATGGATTGGACGATGCTGCTCTCGAGAAGCTGCCATCGCTGCTGAGGTTAAGGGACGCCATATACTCTACACAATTCAGGAAATATGCTTCGACAATCACTGGTTCGGGAGAGTTGAGCGGTCGGAAGACGGATATGGCCATCAATGTGTACACGCCTGGATGCCACCTGTTGTGTCATGACGATGTGATTGGAAGTCGGAGGATCAGTTACATCCTCTACCTGACGGACCCAGACATACCCTGGCAGGAGCAATGGGGCGGTGCGTTACGATTGTTTCCCACGACTACACATGACGATGATGGAGTTACGACCATCACACCGGATCCAGATATTACAAAAGTCATTCCTCCCGCTTGGAACCAGTTGAGCTTCTTCGCCGTCCAGCCTGGGCTTAGTTTCCACGATGTCGAGGAGGTGTATCATGCCGAGAATGAAAAGCAATTGAAGGAAGATGGCGGCAGAATTCGAATGGCAATCAGTGGGTGGTTTCATATCCCACAAATTGGTGAGGAAGGCTACATTGAGGGCGAAGAGGAGAAATGGGGAAAGAATAGCAGTCTGAAACAATTGCAAGGAGACCCAGATCGATATGATTACCCCAAGTCTCAGCCAATTGCTGTTGAACCTCTGGCCGAGCCAACGTCGGAGAAGGGACTCGATGAAGCGGATCTCGATTTCCTGTTGAAATATATGGCTCCAACTTACCTTACACCCGACACACTGGAAGCTGTAGCAGCCCAGTTCTTAGACGATTCCACGGTTACGCTTGATGGTCTTCTTTCCAACAAGTTCTCTGCTCGAGTTCGGGAGTATGTTGAAGCTCAAGAAGCATCGCCACTTCCTGAAAGTAGTACCGACATTGAGAAAGGTCCGTGGAAGGTTGCGAAGCCGCCGCACAAGCATCGCTACCTGTACCTCCAGCCGTTCAACAGCTCAACTGTGGACAAGGCTTCTTTAGAAAACCCGATCAAAGAGCTGACGGAGGTATTCTTATCCAGTCGTCAATTCAGGCAGTGGTTGGAGCTGGCTACTCAGTGCGAGATCGAGAACTATGATATCTTGGCGCGCAGATTTCGGAGGGGTCTTGATTATGCTCTTGCTACTAGCCACGACGGAGAGCCGCGGTTGGAGATAAGTCTTGGATTAACGCCTACTCCAGGCTGGGGTGCTGATGAGGAAGACGAGGATGAAGAAGAGGAAGAAGTGGCGACAGAAGAGGAGCTCGAAGTCGAGAAGAAGAAGAAGAAAACCAAGTCGAAACAGAATGGCGATTCCAAAGCCAATGGAAAGCCAGCTGAAGAAGTTTTAGTAGAGAAAAAGGAGCAGGAGCCTCAACAAGAAGAAAACGAAGACGACGTCGGCGGACACGAAGTCTACATGGCTGGCGACGAAGACGAAGACGAAGACGCAGCAGTCTACAAAGCCTCCTCCGGCGAGGAAGATGATAACGTTCTCTTCACAATGCCAGCATCATGGAATAAAATGAGCATCGTCCTACGCGATAGCGGAGTCTTGAAGTTCATCAAGTACGTGAGTAGGAATGCGAAGGGTGATAGATGGGATGTCAATGGATCCTTTGGAGTCAAGCTTTCCGAGGAAGAGGAGGAGGGGGAAGGGGAGGGGGAGGGGGACGAGGAAGGAGAAGGGTTGATATCATTGGCAGATAGTGACGAGGAAGAAATCTTTAATGGTTTTCCGGATTCGGAGGATAGTGACTCTGATTGAGAGGAGAAGGGGGGGGGGGGTTATATATCAAAACTCAATATGAATACATGTTTGAGATGTTAAGCTGGTGTAGATATAAATGACTGATTGATTACCATGATACCTAGTACAGTTCCCCCCCTGTTTCTTACTGTACTAAAGCAACCTTACTGAAATTCACTCTTGTCATACGGTTCATACCAAAAGGAAGAATTTATCTCCCGCTTTCCATCATGATAATAGATAGGAATACTTTCTTTTAAGGATTAGGATTTGAGGGGATTAGGATCTGGGAGGATTTATTGATATCGTTTTGGGGGGTTTTGACATATGTTGATGATGGTTGAAGTATGTGAGTATGTGAGTATGTAAGTGGAGTACTTGTGTTAATATATCCCTCGACTTGATTTCTGCACTGTGGTGAGGACTTAATTATCGATGATTCGACGATGAAGGGGAAGGGGAATGAATGCGATGGATGGGATGGGATGGTATGGGATGAATGGAATAAAAGGATGAGATGGGATGGATGGAATAAGTCTAGTAACAACCTCAACCTCAACCTCAACCTCAACCTCAACCTCAACTCTCTCTTCCCCATCCCCGTCTCGCACATGTATACATACATACATACATATATACTGCTATAAATAAACACCTCAAGGAGTTCCTCTACGATAATCGGATCGGATCAATGCCCCTATCTAATCCGAGATTTCTTCTTCTAAGTGTAGTTAGCACCGCTACTTCCAGTGTTGGTATGCATAGATCAGGATATATTAGTGTAGTATGAAGTTGCACTGGGATGGAGATGTCAAGTTTTAACTAGGTTTTTATATGTTAGGAATTTTCGGAAAGAGAAAATAACGGGTAGGTAGGTAGGTATCAATTTAAACTCAACTCAACCCAGCGCCGATCCCAAAGCACTTAATCCACCAGCCGTAGCCATTCCAGAGCCTATAGACAAAGTCAGTTCTCATCAAAAAGACAATTCTCATCCGCAATCATCTACTAACCCGTCCCACTCAACAACCCCTCTTTCCTCCTCTTCGTCGTCTCAGGCTTATACCTCCCAAACTCCGCATCAAGCTCCTCCTCCGTCCAACGCCGATGTTCCTCCGTCCCAATATACACCCCCTTCTCATCACGCGCAAACCACTTCAGGTACTCCTTCCGCGGCATATACACCACCTTCAACATCCGATCCTTCTGCTCCGCCACCCCAATCCTCCCCTTCAACTTACTAAACAGGCCCTTCTTCTCCTTCGCCATCTCCGGCGCCTGGCTCGTCTTCGGAGGCAGCGAGGGAATCACGTCGGTGATGATGGCTGGGATGATGCTGTCGTCGGTGTAGCGCTTGGGCAGGAGCTGGGGCACGGTGAACATATCGCCGCCGAGACTCGCTAGTCCGCTGGCTTTGAATGAGGGTTGGGGCCGGCCGGTGGCCGTGAAGTGCTGCTTGTCGTATTCTGAGAGGGTGCTTTCTTGCCGAGGTGATTCTTGCGGGACGAGTGGCTCGGCGTCGGAGTCGTAGGGGTGTGTTGGAGGTGGTGGTGTGCCAGGGACGTAGGCGATCGAGGAGTTGTTGACGTCGCGGTAGGGGAGCATCGGTGTTTGTTTTGGGGATGAGGGTGACATTTTGATGGAGCTGCGGCGAATCTTTTGCGTGGGATTGGAGGCGAATGGTAGAGGCATTGTGGAGATAGGGGTGAAGCTCTTTGTCTTTATATTTTCGAGGGAGTTTGAAGTGATGGTCTGGTGAATTAAGTTGTTTGTTGACAATGACGCCCTGGTAACTTCGACGTAGGCTCCAGAAGTTATTGTAATTCTTTTAAGCCAATAGTGACGCCTAACTGTTGCCTCCAGTTTACAGTGGCTGGCACAGCCCCCAAGCCGGTGATAGTCCACAGTGCGGTACAAAGGCGTCGAGTGATGCTTAGATGCTAGGCAGCAGAATTTGATCGGGGCTAAAGATGTCGCTAGCAGTCGGCTTGTGGTATTTATGGATCTGATCGTCTGATTGAAGAAGGGATTAAGACTTTTGGTGAGAAGCTTGAGAAAGAAAGTAACATATTCGTTAGACTGTTAGACATACCTCGAGTATGAAGTGGAGATTGATCTACTACCCCGCAGCCGCAGCCCGCGCCCTTGTTTCCCCACGAACAGCAGCCGAGGGATCAAACATTGATGCTTAAATTCTTAGCGAGTACGAAAGGGACGTCGATGATGATTGGACGATATTCGCGATTAGCGCATTCTTTGATGTTTGATGGATAAAACATATTTCCGTAAACAGAGAAAGCGTTGATTTCCACTACGTTTACCACATCTTCGACATAGGCAGCAGGAGTTCGAAAGGTGCATTGTGATGATCTTTTGGACAACTTATCCGATTCAAATACAATCTGCCAAGTGTTGTTGAATTTAAGTTCCATCATCTCCCTGTACGACTTAAGGTTGCGTTCATATGACGAAGCTATGCAGATTTACAAAGTGTATTTGTGACATGAGTAGATCGACGCAGTATATACAATTCAAAGTGGGCTGCTAATGCAAAAACGTTGTTTAAGGGGGGTTGCGACTTCAACTAAGTGCAAGAAAGAAAACAAGAGTATGCACATGAAAACCCCCCTCCATTGTAAATATCCCTATCAATACAAATACGGCCGCATCTTAAACTCCTCGTCTTCTTCCGGCCGGCCCGGAAGCGGTAAATTCATAAACTTCGGCTCCAGATACCACGCCGGGTCACCTCCACCCGGCATATGCATGACACTCCATCCATTGCCCAGCCAGCGCAAGCGATTCTCATCCTTGCACTCGAACTCAAAGTCCTCCCATCTCGGACTCCTCAATGTCTCCAAGCAATGTAATGTACTCCCGGGCCAAAGCCCCGTGATCCGAGACCCCTTTCCACCCTCGCTTCGGTACCAGGAGTTGCACTCGTCCATGTAGACGGTTCCCTTGAAGTACTCGTGGCAGTACTCTGAGAAATCTGCGACGCGCTGTGGTTTGGGCATCATGGAGACGTAGTCTTCTCTCTGGAGCTTGCGGATACATTTAATGATGTAGTCACCCTCGGTCTCGATCATCATCGTGAGCGAGCCGCTTCCAATAGCCGAGTTGGGTCCAAGCATCATGAAGAAGTTGGGGAATCCATCCACCGACATGGTGAGATATGTTTCGGGATACGGGGTGAACTTCTTTTGGAGCGTGACGCCGTTCTTGCCCTCGACATGGAATGGGGGTGGCGAGGATGTGTTGAACCCCGTTGCGCAGACGAGGACATCAATGTCGACATGTTTGCCATTCTCGAGAATTATACCTTCGGGTTGGATGGAGGCAATCTTGTCGGAAACAAACTCGACGTTATCTTCTACCAGAGCTTCGAGATAGCCAGGTCCAGGAGTCAGACGTCGGCACCCAACCGCAAACGATGGCACCAACGCATCTAAGATCTCAGGCTTCTTTGATAGCCGCTCGACCATCATGGCTCGGAATGCCTCCACAGCTCCGGTCTGCATCTCAGAGCCTTTGAATGATACACTGTGGATAGTGTTCCCATCAGTTTCAATCACTTTTCGGAACTCGAGTAGCTTTTCGGGATTCGTAGAGAATTCCTTCTTCCTTTCTTCAGAAACTAACGTGCGTTAGTAGACAAATATATTGACCTAGAGCGAAATCCGTCTTACACGTGAGGACAAGAGGATCTAACCCCAGTTTTATCATCGCATCTATATACCGATTAACAAGACCACGTCAGATATACTTAATATCACTTACGATCACCAAAGGGGTTCGAAATCCAAGTTCGACTTCGTACGAAACAAGTCATTTTAACCCCTTCCACTTTCTGCAGAGACGGAACAATCTGAATGGAGCTTGAGCCGCCACCAATTACGCCTACTCTCTTATTCTTGAAATCATAACTGCTGGGGTCAGTATAATCTCAGCATAGACAGAAGGAATACAGACGTTTGATTCCAAGCTGCTGAATGCATCACCTCTCCTTTGAAAGTCTCCAATCCCGGAATCTTCGGCCAAGCAATATCGTTCAGATTCCCTCTCGCCGAGAGCAAGACATCAGCATCATCATGAAAACTTTCCCCCGTCACGAGGTTATTCACTACGAGATTCCTAACCAGCGTTAATAAGGTCCTGTAGATTTCTCAGCGCTGCTGCTGCTGCTGCTGCTGCACCCACCATTTCTTCGCCTTGTCATCCCATTTACAACTTGATATTCGATGAGAAAGCTTCACATATCTCATCACGCCGTATTTCTCCGCAATACCGTTTAAATACGTCCAGATTTCCTTCGCCGGAGCATAAAATCCCGACCAGTTGGGATTCGGATCAAACGAGTATTGATAACTGTGAGATGGGATATCACATGCGCAGCCTATTGTTCATGGAATCAATCAATCAGTCAGTCAGCCAGTCAGATTCATGCGTTTCACGATATAGTGAAAGTGTCAAAATACCCGGGTATCGATTCTCCCACCATGTTCCTCCCACTCCCTCGTTCTTCTCGTAGATCTGAAGATCGATGTTTCGAAGACGTTGCGGGATCCGAATGCCTAGATATATTCCTGAGTATCCTGCGCCGATGACTCTGACCTTCAACGGCCGCTGATTCTCAACAGGCTCATCCTTAATTGAAAATAGGCCGATGGATCCCATGATGTGTTCGTTTCTCTTCTCAAACTATATAGAAAGTGAATACTATCGTTTTTGAGAGAAGTAGAAATTTATTTTATAGAGGAGCAAACAACATTACTGCCATTCCTTCTTTCCGATCGTGGCTGAGTAAGTTTAGTATGCCGTACTCTATTAGCGTTTGCTGACAGCTGCACGACTTACTTGCTTTCACCGAGATGCCCCTCTCCTCCCCGACCTGCTAGATTAGAGTTGTGGGGTAGCTCAAGACGGGGAGGCGGCGGCCGCTTCCCGTAAATATCTTAATATAACCAGAGGCTGCCTACAGGCATATTGTACAGTACTCATATATGTAACCAACTTCTGCACAACTCTTGGCCACCAAGTCAAACTCTTCTCCCCTTCTAGACCTGAGCTTCAAGTGCAGATATGAGCCTTTACATAAGTCATGAGACCAGTTTGAATCGGAACTCCCCCCTTCGTCTGGGAATAAGTGGATGTAATGAGTATCTTTTTGTGAGTTGAGGCTAAGGAAGAATGGGCCGGGGAGAGAGATGTGAATGGGGGATTTCCGAATCCACAATTGCGGATTCGGATTCGATGGCTTGGCGTTTAAGCTCTTTCTGAATACTTGCAGAAGAACTGGATTGTGTACTTCATCTGAGAGGACATTGCGCCTCGAAACTGTTATACTATACGAAACGACGCCATGAGTTCTTACAGCAATGTTCAACTTCTAAGAATTAACTGTAGAACTCAACGCAAATCCTCCCATTCCTCATGTATCGCACCGGTTGAAGCACATATGCGACTGTAAACACGAAGTTTCCTTAAACTACTCAGCCAAGTTTAAGCAAACCGATTGAAAAGCACGCCAAGTATAAGCGACTTTGCTGATGAATACTGCGCGGTTCCACTTGGACAAAAAAAACTGGCAGACAAAACAACTTTTTGCTAATTTCTACACCAGCTGTTCAAACCCACTCTAATTTGAAAATAAATGTAAAAATGAATTTAAAAGCAGGATCCTGTGCTTTAAAAATGGTATATCCAGCCGGCGAGCTTTGAGCACCAAGAACGCCCATACGCTAAACGCAATCTCCAAATGAACCTCCCCTCATCTCTCTCTTCTCCTCTACTGTCTAACCACCGTCTTCAGTTAACTTCCTCGCTCTCATATTAAGAAAATCAGCATATCTGTACAATGCTGTAGATTACTAGCATGTCTTATAATGGCTTCCCTTCAGCCATGTTCTTCCGTAACCGATCGAAATACCCCTGCGGCCAGGCCTTCAACAGCTCCGCTTCGGTGGGGTTACGTTCTTTACATTTCGCTGCCACATTGAGGAGGATGCGGCCAAGTAGCTCCTCTGTCATGGGCAACGCATCATCATAATCGACTGGGCTCAAGAATGGATCTTTGTCGCTGAGAAGTTCTGTCGCCGAGGGCCTTACAGATTGGTTTCTATTCAGGCATTTTCTCAGTGTTTTGATAAGAGCTGATGGGACTGGAACAGATCCAACACCAACAGAGGGATATTCGATTTCGTAGTTGAAGTTAATGATAGCTTGGCAGCGGTGCATTTGGTTCTGGATATGAGCAAATGGTGCCCGGCCATATACCATTTGGTAAAGAATGCATCCCAGACTCCATATATCGCTAGGCTTGCCAAGCTTCATGAGTTTTGGCTCATTGGGAATACGACCCCTAGCGTCAGGCTTTGCGTTTGAGTCCATTAGGGATTCGGGAGACATATAATTTGGTGTTCCGATTTGCGTTTCTCGGTGCACGTTGACTGTTTCGTCTGTTTGAATGGCATTTGCGATGCCGAAATCAATCAATTTCAGTCTCCCTTGAACGAGAACGAAGTTGTGGGGCTTCAGATCTGAGTGAACAATGTCGTGCTCATGAATAGCTTGCAAACACTCTAGCATCTCTTTCCAGTAATGTCGAACGAAACTGGGATCGAATTTGGCGTTATCAGACTTCAGTCGTAGCTCTAGCATTTTGTTCATATCGAGCTCGCCCATCTCCATCAACTAAGCCACATTAGAATGAAACATAGATCCACAGAATATAGCCTACTTACCACACTCAGAGTGGATTTCTCCTCATTCAGTTCGAAATCGTAAAGACGGATGACTCTCTCAACTCCTTCCAACCTCTTCAGCAAGTCAATCTCGCCTTTGAAGCCCCGCACCGCCGACTCGTCCGCATCTTCGAGTGAAACTCGTTTCAGTGCAAAGAATTTTGAATTTTCAGCCATCACTCTATAGACTCTGGAGCTTCCTCCACGGCCAATGCAGTCTAATCTAGTGAAGTGCTTCCCATTAACCTTCAGTCGATTTCGCTTCCCTCCCGCGTTGGAAGTTGTAGCTGCACCAGCAGTGCTAGTCGCCGCATCTAGAATTGACATCTTGGGAGGTGGTGGAGCAGGTCTTCGTGGTGTATTTTGACTTCTAATAGCCAATGGCCGTCTCTCTGAAGGGCTAGCGGCTCGAAGAATATCTAAATCCATGCTCTGGGGGCGGACTGGAACCTTCTCCATCTTGTCTAGGTGTACTTGCGGCTGTTTATTTCTCTTGAATGTTGGAGGGGCTTCATTTTCCTGGTCGTGTACTGATGGTAGATCAGGTCGGGCAGCTGGGACTTTAAAGACTGGCTGAATAGCATTCGGACGCGATGACGCTGACCTCTGAGTGCTTGCTAGTGTAGGTGGCGGTGGTGATTTTGACCTGAGCACCAAGTTCAAAGCTTCTTTGGTACTAACTGGACTACCAGAGGCAAAATCTCTGTAAGTAGAAGGGTGAAACGATCCCATATTTTGTCCTGGTTCCTGGCCAGAGCCTGGCTCTTGATCCTGTAGTTCTGGCGCTTGAGATTCCTGGCTTTGGGGTTCTTGGCTAGATGGAGCAGAGTCAAGTCTGTCACCGCGTTCTTCGACTGGGCTTTGCTCCTCATCGTCCATTCGCCGCCTTCCTCGACGAGCAGGGCCACTCAAAAAGCTTCCGGTCACTTTACCAACTCTCTTGATTCGCATTGAACTTTGTACACCTGCATCCTCTCCATATCGTGTCCGTCCAATAGTTGATGGTCCATATCTCGATACGCTACCTTGGCTCGTCGCAAGTTGTGATCGTGCAACAGTCATAGGGTATTCTTGAGACTCAATTCCACCCTCCTCATTCCTTGAAGCGAAATCCGTCCTGGAATGCCTCCCCGAGGAACCCACTGATAACCCATAATTCTCGGACGAAGTTACGGGTATGCGAACTTTCCGAGGAACCTGCGCCGGCGTGCTTAAATCCAGCGGGCTCTCTGCCTTTTCAATAGGCTCCTCATTCTGTTTTCGTGTAGCACTCGGTACCGAAGAGGTTCTTCGTAGCGTTGAGGACCTGGGAGTACCACTTAGACGCACAATTCGGCGGGGATATGGGCTATGAACTCTGTTGCCCGTCGGTGATATCCTGTCTATACTGGAGCCCGTACCACCAGCCTTGAACTGAAACCCATCATTATCCGTTGGCTCTGGTGTTGTCCGCGCGGTTTGGGGAAGCGATTCTACTGTTGGCGCAGCATCGTTGAGGAGAGCGTTTGTGAGTGCTGAAAACTTCATCATCGGCAGCGGGATCTCATCATCAGAGCTATCGTTCAGTGAATACGTTCTCGCGTGCGTTTCTGCCGGGACTGCATCCCTGCGACTCAATTGTGGTCTCACCACGGATTGTTTGAAATTCTGTTTCGAGGCAGGTCGTCTCAGTGATGCGAAATGGGACGAGCCCATTGGAGTTGGAGATGCCATGGCCATAATCCGTTAAGGGGGCTGCGTGTTGATTGATAAAAAAATTTGTTCCTGGTGATGTCCAAACTTGAGTTTTACCGCGTCGAAACCAGTAATTCCATGCTTGGGAGAGAGGATTCGAAAGCAAAGAGCTATTTGCACGTCGTGGGTAGGAATTATCGCGTGGGTAAGATGATGCTGTTGCGGGAGGATGGCAACTATTGCTATTATTGCTAATGGTTGACATGGTAACCACATACCCCTGTAATGTAAGTAAGCTCCGCGATGCTGATGACAACCATCCATACAAAGGGCATCATGGAACAATGTAGCTGGGTTTATTTGAGAAGAATGGTATACTGTACAGAATCATTTTATCAACGTCTTGCAATTCAAAACTTGTTGCGTTGATTGGGATCTTTTGCGAATGTATCAGTAATTTACTTAAGGGACGAAATCTTATGACACAATGCATATGGAAAATTCACTCCGTATCCTCTGCTTTGGTGATAGCCTCACAGCAGGGCATACACAAGGCGGTGCACTATTCCATCCATATGGGATATCACTGAGGGCAAATCTGGAGAAGTCGCTGCCTTCATGGAATATATCAACCGACATTCAAGGTTTAGGTGGAGATCAAGTAGTTAGTCCACCAGGAGGTTTCTTCCCACGAATGGACATTTTGTGTAAGTAGAGGCAGGTGATTCCATTTGTATTGTGTCTAATTCTGAATGCACCACCTAAAGCATATGTCAGACCTTCAGTGTCCAAAATCATATATTGTTCATCAGCTAACACTTCCTGCAGACGAAGAAGTCCATCCCCACGACCCGTACGACTGGGCCATCATTCTCGGTGGCACAAATGATCTGAACCAAAATAGAATCCCAGACGACATTTTTCCCGCTCTTAAAAGAGTCTGGAACATCCCCCTCTCAAACAATACTAAAGTTCTCGCTCTCACTATTACGGGTTGTGGAGCATGCGCTCCTCAAGTTGCTCCTAGACGAGCCGATCTCAATCAGAGGATCTTGAATCACGAGGCCGAAAATTAGTAAGACTTTACCTTTACTTGAATACGAGTATGGCTGAAAGAGAAGAGAAATGCTGATATTGTATTAGTTTTACTTATGATCTTCACAAGGCAGTCCCGTATTGGGGTATGGACGAGGAGAGGCGCAAAGAAATCTGGGACGACACGCTACATTTTACTGTCAAGGGCTACGATCTTATTGGAAAATTACTAGCGGATCGAATCGTCGAATTGGTTCAGGAAGCTGAGCAAGGTTCTGGGAGTAGGCTACAACCACTTAAGAGCGAATTGAAGAAAAAGCATGCGAAAATTCAAGGGAAAGAAATTGTCCCGGGAAAGAGTACGAGGAGTAGAAAAACTCAAATAGAGTTATGAGTCTACACGATCTCAATGTCATTTATGAGTTTACAAGATGCTACAAGAACATTGATGCTATTTTCCACATCCTTAACCTTAGCTTTCTGGAGCAATGACAGAGTGCCTCTATGCAACTAAAGTTGTTGCTGATGATGAGTAGTAATCAATGCTAAATGTTAGATGAGGTCGCAGAAAAATGACTCCCCGAAAAAGCTGGTTAGAGGGAATATTGCTCAGCTGCAGGTAAGGCACGAGCATTGAGGAGACAAATCACATCAAAATCTAATCCAGCATAGAAAATTGGAAATCATATCCATTGTCATTAGCAAAGCTAGCTCAAACTCATCAACGATCCATAGGCAGCTCATAAGTCAAAACACAGGCATGTCTTCTAGATTCACAAGAGTAATCACCTATGAAAGAGAATCCTAGGGTACCGATTCCCGACGTGGAAATAATTCAATCTCGCTCGCAAATGAAATTCGCTTTAAGTTTCTCTCAAGGAGGATCCTTGTGATGGCTTAATGTTTCTAGAAATTCAAGTTTGGAAATTGCTGATGCTCATGATAATGTTACTAGATGCTTTATTCCCTGAGTCCAGAACTTTAGCAGGAAGATAAGCTGTGAACTTTTATTTTGAGAGAAATAGAGGGTAAAATCCGAATAGGATTGAACCTAGTCAGATATTTATTTATTATGCTTTTGAGAGCTTGGTACTTGTCTCATTCTCGTAACGCCTATGCAATGATGCCATTGAATATCGCCAATACCTATGCATAACCCCAAGCGCCGTCATAATCTCGTTTGATCCAATGGTCTCAGATGACCAGGTTCTTCGCAACAAAATCCTAGGGGTAATGTTAGAAAGTGGCTCCGTAGCGCTGGTAGAGCTCTTACCGGATATAGCAACTGAATCTCAGAAGTAACCTTCTCAACCTCTTCTGCCAGCCCTTGTACATTGGTGTCCCATTGCTTTAATTCCCGCCCTACGACACCCTCCGATCGCCCGCTACCCTTCTCCCCCGTAGCTTCTCCGCCCTCGAACCAAATGAATCTCTCAATCTGATCAATACGGCCACGCAAACGACCCTGTTCAATCATCCTAGCAGTTGTCTCTTCAGCCTTGTCCCCATCTAGACCCAAGAGTAGACCTAAAGCATCAAACCCAATGTTACTGTACAGCCTCGAAGCACCCCGCAGATTATGCTCCACCACTGCCTTTGCCAAAACCGTACTGCCATCAGAAGTCCTCGCTAACTGATGTGGTGCTAAGCCCTCTGCAAACTTCGCGACTTCTTCAGGTGACAGTAGGCGATCTAAGAACATCTTCTCTAGAATGCTGTACTCCTCTAGTCCGCTTGCTCGCTCATCCTTGTACAATCGACCCAGAGCACGACTTCTTGCAGGACCAGCAGGTGCCAGAACAGCGCACTTAATGGCCATGCTCAGCGTATGCAGTCGCTCCTCTTCAGCAATAACCGGCATGAAACTAATTTCTTGGTATCCTTGTGCAGCCGCCAAAAAGTTTCGCCTGGCATCCTGAATTCGCGCCTGGCACAGATTGAAATGCAAGTTCATATCCCGATCTGCCACTGTGTAAATCAAGTTCTTCGCCTTGTTCAAGAACTGCTCTGCAAGCGTGGTATCATCCACCTCCAAGTAATTCCTTGTAATCCGTATCCAGAATCCAACCTTATCCTCGTTTGTGACCTTTCGTTGGGAACTCTCGAGTGAGATACCAGCCAGGATCTTTGCCGCAGAAAGGAAATCTTCATCAGCTTCGTAGGCCGTGGCCATGAGCTCGCGAACATGAGCATTTTGTTCTTCGAAGGAGGAGGGTTGCGATTGGAAGACGGAGAGTGCGTGTTCACCAACTTCAATTTTGGTCTCGTTGCTCTCGACGGACTTGAGGGTTCTGACGAATGAGAGTGTAAGGTTCCGGGTTGCTAAAATTCCGAGAGAGTCTGCAAATATAGCGTTGATGATGGCGATGAGATCCTTAGGGAGGGCTTCGGGGGAGGAAGAGAAGCGGACATCTTTGAGAAGGGTTTCGTAGCCTTGCGGCTTGTCTTCAGAGTCTCCAATCATGCTGAGAACTTGCTTGACCTTGGGTGATGCCATGGTCAGGGTCAGTGTCCGGGTTTGTTCATGCGCAGATCATGCGCTGGGTGCTTGTGGTTTTCGATGTGAATGTTGATGAGGCTGAAGCATGATGCAGTACATAGCGGGGAGCTCCAGGCTGATTCTCTACGGTACAGTAGCGGCTTCGCTTGTAACCTCCCCCCTGCTTGCCCAGCTCTTTTACAGTATGCCAAGAATTGCTTTCTTCACTTCAGATATTTCTTCTCACTTGAGCACTTTACTCACAACGCTGTCTGAACCCAAAATTTATCTGCTATTGCCTATCAATTGATATGATATCAAACCAGCAATGCAACTTCTTATCCTCAACTCCACTCCTGACTTCGTAACAAGTCGTACAGGTCCCAAAGCACTTACTGTACTCTACCTGGCCTGGATGAGCATCTCCTGATTCCCCAGAGCATGCCGTTCGGATTAACGCTTCTCTCTTCACCAAAATTGCTTCGGAATTTCACTTACCAAACTCTATTTCCCGCGCCATAAGTATTTCCTTGACAGTGTCTCTTAAGCATGGTCGAGTTTGATCACTTCCCTAACGATCCTGATGTTGCAATCAGTTTCTCCCACCCTTTTGTCTCAGTACATTTCCTCATTTTCAAGATGAGCTGGGCTTGGTAAGGTTAAGAGGTTACATTGATCGTCTTACGTATGCAATAAAAGATTGTGCAAATCAGATCCAGCTCGTTTCAAGAAATGGGAAAGTATTCATGCATGACTGACTGCATTCATTGCATATATTAATTTTCAGCTTAGAAGAGTATATTCCTCGGAATATATAACCTCCCGAATATTCTCATGCTTCATGCTCGACCATTATCGAGATCTACCCAACCGCACTTGAATCGAGTACAGTTTTCACTAGCCACCTTGAGCTTACTTAATGTGCGGTCGAGCCGGTGCGATCAAGGTTCCTTAAGGGCGATACACCAGGTTGTGATGCCTACCTACATACAGCGGTTTATTAGTCCTCTCTCTTTTACAGACCAGGACATTGCACCAGAAGCAATTTACGCATCCTCTGTGGATGATCAGCAAATATGGAGAAGGCACATATTCCTCCGCTTAGAAAGCTTCTGTAGGAACGGACATCCCCACATTGGTCCTCGCTGTATTCCCCGGATTCTCCACTGTACTTCGTATCCTAATTTTAGGGCGCATGTCTCACTACTGTACTAAACAACGGCACCGACCGCTTGACGGACTTGGTTAAGTTTTGTTCGTGTTAAAACATTGGGACGCATCCCGGTTCCAGGTAATCGGAACGAGCGTTCGTTCCCGCTAATTTTGACTATCAAATAACGCTTTGCACATACATATCTCGCTATCCCTGTAAGGTAAAAGCTACCGATATAAGCTTTGGAACTTGTCTAGTTTCTAGGACTTCGGCAAGTCTCTCCACCTCTAATAAAGTAAAAACGAAAGCAATAAGGCTACCAGAATGAAACTCTCATCAATATCGAATTGGCACTAGAACTTCTCCGGTTCAATGGTCTTCCAAACAGGCTTAGGAAGTTTATATAAAAAAAATAGGAAAGATATCCTAGTAGTCATGCATACAGAAGTCTCATTAGAAGATCTTAAACATGAAAGAAACAAGGCAATAAAGCTGAGGGAGGTCTAGCTAATTCAACTATGCTCGTGCTTAGCCTTTCAGAAAAATCCCGAGGAATGTTGTGCTCAGTGCCCACCGCCCACCAAATTCATGCACGCCCCAATTGGAGAGCTACAGCCTTGTAAGTTGTATATGACCATGATTCACTTACTGTACCACTTCAGCCAGGATCATGGACCGGATGGTGGATTGTTCTCTCAAATGAATTTAATGTCTTTGTGTATGCTGAAGACCACGGATGTGTTCATATTACAAACTTTATAGTGGTGCCACGGATCTAAATAAGTCATCAGAGACCCAGTTCGTCACACTTTCGAGCCAGAAAAAGCCTCCAAATGCAATATGTTGCTCTTCCCAGCCATATCCCGCCCAAACGCCGTTCATGCAATTAATGATTTCGTCCTATGAAACATCTTCGAATTTGACTTCCTCGTCATCTTCATCTTCCTCATCTGCCATATCACTCTCGTCTCCGCCGATACCCTCGCCTGTCGGTGCAACTGCATCTCCGATATCCTCGTAATTAGCAATCTTGTTCTCAGGCTTCAGTGACCACTGGGTAGCAAATCTTCCGCTCTTAGCCAGGACCGCTACTTTCTCTAATACTTCTCGAAGGTAGGCTTCAGGTTGTTGGAGTTCAGTTCGGAGTGCTTTCATAGACCAGTAGTTGTATTTTCTGAAGCAATCGAAGATACGGTCCAGGAGTTCATTTTGTGGCATACGGGCTGTTTTCATGAGTTGTGGTCGCTCCTTCGTGGCTGGGTTCTTTGTTTTCTACAATATATTAGTAAGAGCCAGCAAGGACTGTCAGGAATCATACGATGAAGTCATTGAAGGAATTTTGAGCGTGAATCGAACCAGGTTGAATAAAACCAGGCCCAAGGGTAGTTGTGCTGTTGGCAATGAACTTGGTATGCAGTTTTGGGCGCATAGCCTCAAGTGTTCGAAGAGCCAGAAGGCGAGATGACTCTTCATTGTCGACCGCAATACAATTGATTTCATGAGCGATTTTGCCAGCTAAGGTCGTTCGTTCTATGGTACAAATTAGCAGGGTAACCAACCTTCCAATATTCCCTTTGTACTGACTCGGAATTGCTTTTCGGTAGTAAGGTTGAAATCTTTTGTTGGGATCATATGGCTGCTTGGAAATTGGCTTATCATTCTTTGGTCTCGTGAGTCTGGCTGGCATATTGGCGCTTGCAAGGTCAAACTTGGCTCTTGATCGAGACTTGAAGCCAGGCAGGTCCTTCTCTGTGAAAACAAAGGTATTCTGGGTAGCTTGCTCCGTAATGTCCAGATTATACTCTTTGGGGATGGTTTGGTGCTCTGCGAGTTCGGAAGTAAGGAGCATTTGAAGGCGCGTCTACGATATATTAGGAAATGTCTTGCCAACTACTGAAGATACGCGTACCTTTCCTTCTGGGGTAGTGGACTGCCTGATGGTCCCAATGTGTATTTCTGCATCATCGTCGAGTTTAGACCATGCCTGCCAAATATATTTCGGAACTCGCGCAAGGTAGAGAGTCTGGAAAGTAGGATCTGTGTTGAACTCCAGATCTCCGGCATCCTCATAGATATCCTCCTCGCTGAGTCCGGATGGCGAGCCCGCCGTCTCAGGATCCGGCTTGATCTTCACGTCCTCCATTTTTGGAATTAGTTGTGCGGTCGGAATTCCTCCATGCAGAAGCTGAGCGATAGACAGCTACTATGTGCAGGTGACTCTTTTGTTCTTTGTCGCTTGAACGTGCGAAAACAACCTTGTGAATGATGGGAGTGAATGGGAAGCGGAAGCTTGAGGGGACAAGGATCTACGGCACCTGCACTGCGCTTGGGAGATGCGGGATAGACCCCGCTAGTCGAGTTTGAGTTAGACACAAGGATATGCACGCTTGCCATTATTTCTAGGTTCACCGATTCGAAATCTAGTCCTTCCTCACCAACACACACTCAACTTCGGCTTCACAATAACACCATCTTCAATAATCTTTAGGTATTCTAGAAAGATTACCTATAGCAACTAACAAGTAGAGGAAGAACCGCCGCCATGGCTGATAAGGAGCACCAAGAGATGCTCGCCAAGATCAGCCAGATATCTGGTGAGTTGCCACACTCGTCGCTTGTTTGTAGAGTGACTAACATTTACTTCAGGTAAGATCAATCGACACAAAAACGGACAGGATCCAGCCTATCCGAGTCAATATCAACCAAGCTATGGAGGTACAGGAGGATACGCGCCAACGACCAAACATACTGCTAACGAATCTCAAGGCTACTCATACCCCTCTCGAGGTTATAGAGGCAACAGCAGAGGCGCTTCTCGAAGCAGAGGTGGGAGACCTCAGGTTTTCCGAAATCGAAGTCTTGCCTTCAATGCAGACGGTACACCGACGAAGACCGACAATCCCGCTGTCAGCGATATTAGCCCCTCTCCAGCCGAGTCCAACACAGGCTATGTCACTAAACCTGGCCTAGCAACGCTTCAACTCATCAAGGCAGATGTATTTGAAAAGGGCCAGGAACAGACGAGGAAACAAAGACTGAAGCTGAAGGAACAGCGAGAGCAAGCTCGGATGGAGAAGGAGATGCAACGCGCAGGATCTCACGATGTTATAGTCAAAAACATTCGATTCCGAGTAACGAAGTGGGGCAAGAAGTTAACTAGAATCCGTGGTGAGATTTCGATAATAAGCTTTGGTCTTCACCGATCAATCATAGACTTACGGTACATAGACCCAAACAATGCTTCCTCAGCTACCCCCAAGACCGCAACCATTGCAGGTGTTAGGTTTCATCGGAGTAGAAACGGCCACATGTACCGAGATTCGACCCTGAAACTATTTCGGTACGATCTTCTAACCGACCAGCACGACTACGAAACTGCAACAGCATCCAGACTGACAAGCATAGGATTGATCGAAATTCAAGGATTCCTGCGAAGAAGTCAAGCAAACCATGCCTAACTTTCAGCAATACGGGTATTCCCCTTCCCTCAAAATTTGAGCCTTTGTTCGCGTGGAGGAGCAATCTGGGTTGCAGCTAACATATTTTTTTGTAGGTTCATGTCCCAAGGGACCAGATTGCACTTTCGTTCATGATTACTCGAAGGTGGCAGTATGCAAAGAATTTGTTCACAAGGGATCATGTCCAAGTGGAAATTCTTGTGACCTTTCACATGAGTTGAATCCAGAAAGAACACCAAGCTGCTTACATTTCACTCGCGGAAATTGCTCAAACACTACTTGTCGCTACATTCATGTTCGCGTTTCACCTACCGCGCTTGTCTGCCGACCCTTTGGTACCTATGGTTACTGTGAGAAAGGTGCAAGTTGCACGGAGCGACATGTTCATGAGTGCCCTGACTTTAGCAATACAGGTAAATGTACCATTAGGGGATGCAAATTACCACATCGACACAAAGCAAGCATGATGCGTGCCAACGCTACACGCAGCGGCGACTCCTCAGAGGACAACAAAGACGACATCTCAAGTGATGAAGAAGGGTTTGAAAGCGATGACATTGATTCCGATGAGGTTGAGGAGTTCTTTGGTGATGATGATGGCGAAATCGACGAGGACATCCCCACGCAACAGGACTATGTTGCCGTGAGGCGTTAGGCCTTATCCTCTTCGTTTCTTCTACCAGATGCCGAATCTGCGTTTCATTTTCATGGTACTTTCGTGGGGAGTACAAAATGGAGTTGGCTTGGAGAGTGCTACGATACCCGGACATGAAGTCCATTGGCTAGAGCTGAGTCTCACATTACTATGTTTTGTAAAGAATAGAAAGAGAGAGGAGAAAATAAAAATAAAATCAAAAATAGTGTCTTCGTGGAGCCCCTTGCGCTACTACCTATTTCCGAACAGTCTCTCGTCTGCGCTTTGCGATTTCCAATGTATCTTTTCCCACTGTCTCATGTCCTGCCAGGTATCGGTGAAAGTTTAAAATTTCGTCGCAGTTCATCACTTGTAATTCCCCTCCTCCGATGATCTTTGCTTCGTCCGCCCGTCACATTCATGCCTTACCTCAAACGGCCCGAGCCTCCTCGGGAGAAGTATATCGCATTCAGATATACATGCAGTAATGCGAAGTCATCTGTTTATCAAGATACGCTCTTGACAGCGTGATATATTATTCCAAAACTGTGTTGCTAGGTCTAATGTATGTGCGACGCAGCTGTAGATACTGTATATGTGGCTTATTATTATTATTATGCAGGTTAGTGGTTCAGTTCAGCTCAGTTCAGCTCGGCTCCGATTTCCGCCTTTTCTTACATGCTGAAGCTGAGTTCGTTCTTCTATTCACGATGCAACTGATGATCACTCGGATCTCTCTCTCTCTCTCTTGAGAATTTGATATTGGGTTCACCTATATCGAGGCCACTAGTACCTTTGTACCTGTGAG
The DNA here is from genome assembly GCA_003988805.1 of Ploettnerulaceae sp. D365. NCBI lineage: Eukaryota > Fungi > Ascomycota > Leotiomycetes > Helotiales > Ploettnerulaceae > Ploettnerulaceae sp. D365. The sequence goes on from QYAL01000170.1 coordinate 55,920, forward strand.
GGTTTGAGAGCCTTGTTTGCTCATTTGCTAGCGAAGTTTATCTCTTATTGCGACTGGGTTAATACAACTATGTATGGCAAACGCCTGGTAGTGAACCTGTGGCGTTGGCCTACATTTCTTGTGCTACATAGCGCATGAGAGAATAGAATGGGTTAGAGAACCTTGCGCCTGCATACTACATGGTCTCTTTCAAGGCGGCTACGCTGAGGATGACTGCTCCTCGTCTTCAGCCCAGATAATGTTTCCACCCGCATCGCTGTGCAAGTAATGGTTGTAGTAGAGTCCAAAATCCAATATAACTCATGTGCTCCGCTGTTGCGGTCTTCCTGTACGACTGCGACTTTGTCGTTACGTCTGCGAGATGATCAGGATCTGCGCTTGTGGCTGCTGCTGCTTGCGGAATCATTGGAAGGTGGCGGGCGGGACTTGGCTAGTTGGGAGGCCGTCTTCCTATTCTCCTCGAGGAGGCCGTCTAATGAGTCCTGGATCTCTTTCAGGCGCTGGTTTTTCCCCCAATCGATGATATTCCGGACATACTTGCGGAACTCCACGTAATCGTTAGGCTTCTAAAGTAAGAAACTGTCTACTATCCGCGTGTAGTAATCAAGCTCATTATGCTTCCATGAGATGTAGAGTCGCGCCTCTGTGCCGTTCATGGCGATGCTGAATGCGGCACTGTCGATTGGCCGGACCTCTTTGATATTGCATTGCCTTAGCTGGTAGTTAAGGCGTTCGGCAATATTGATACATGATACAGAGCCTCCAAGACATTGATTTGTTGCCACCCACATACTCCCAGACCCTCCAGGACCATCTGCCTTGAACTCAATAACAAAAAACGGATATATCAAGTCCTGAGTATTAGCTACCATCTCATTCTCCATAGAGCGAAGTTGAACTTGCTGCTGGGGAAATGCTCTAATACTGTTATATCCGTAAAGCATATCAGGCACAGGAGTGCTGACTTTAAGGTTAGATCCGACATCTGGAACAATACGTTTGGCCATCGGAAGCCTTTGGCTGCGTCTTAATGTGCCTTCGGAACGAGGGAAAATCTCATTTTGGAAATAGGTTTGCACATCGCCTTCCGGAGCACCCAACTCAAGGGCTTCTAAATCTTCATCTTGCCACACGTCCTCTGCCGATGGACCAGGAGAGTCACGGTCCCTGCCTACATGATCGACCAGACTACGAATGTGTTCGGGGAATTGCTCGCGGCGAGAGCGTACATAGATATTGTTCTCAGTCAAGTTATTACGTCGGTAAAAAGGGTTCTCTACAAGCCTCTTTCGACTTGAACCAGCAGAGGCACCACTGGCATCCGATGGCGCGTACGAAGAAGCCAGTGGGTCGTTCTCCGCAACTGCTCGGTACGAGCGTGGCCTGCTCGAAGAAGGTATCGGTGGCAGAGCGAATCCATCAGCATCCCGTCTGTACTCCATATCCGGCGCCGATTTGGTACGTCTCCTGGGGATAATGTCGCCGTCTGAGCGATTAAGACGAATATCTGACCGGCAGTGTCTTTCTCGGTAGGATTCTGATCCTGAAACAGACTCGACCCACTGGGTAACGAAACTATCGACAGACTCAGGACAGTATCTTTTCGGAGCAGTACTCGAAGGAAGTGGGTCGACAAGGTCCTCAAGGAATGATGCATGCGAACGCTTGAGAGCGACAGTCTTTGGTTGTTGCTGTACATTGTGCACGAACTTCTCTATTAGTCGTTGACTAGTATATTGGGATGTTGAAATACCTTGGTTTCCTGCTTTGCTTCCTCAGTCTCAAATCGGAGTTGCTCCGTCGTGCCAGGCCGTGATAAGGAAGGGTCAGGTTGATCGAGATCTGCGAAAAAGCGTTGTAAAGGTGTCGGACGAGATGACCCCGATTCTGTCGAGGAAACGCCTGGCATTTCAAGACAACTTCGAGGAGTTATCATTTAGAAGGGTCGCGAGAGGTCTGCCGTAGGGAGCAACACACGCGGTGTTGATGGTTGCGATTGAGGGTCGGCGGCTGATGGCCCAAACATGCAAGGCGTTGTGACTAGTCAGCCGGTTTGATTTGTCGCGTACGGCGATTAAGTGCTTGCTTTGCACGGGAATATTCTTTGCAGTTACTGAACATTCAGACCCCAATCAATCAATTGAGAGTTTGGTCGGTCGCGACACGACAGGGACGTTTTGCTGCACTAGTGACTTTACTATGTAAGCGCCCTCATTAGGTATAATCGGTCCAGGGGGGAACGAGGGGTTCTATCCAGAACCCCGCTTTCTTCAGTACTATGGGGACAAAATTTGAATAAAAAGAACTTCTATGATTATTGGCGAAGGACTAAACAAAAGTTAGACCCAAAATAATAATAAACCATTAATACTGTAAATGTCTGGTTTTCAGGGCAAGAATTAGGGGCAATTACTAGGTTCTCAGCCGCATCCAGCCCAGTACATGTAGGGCGTAGCTTGCCGCTACCCCGCCAGAAACCGCGTCACAGTTACTAAGTGGACACCGGGGGATAAGACAACGTTCCCAGGTCGTTATCATCGTCGTAAACGGTACTGTAGCTTGAAGACGGGGAAAGTTTTGTATGATCCAGGTTTGGAGATTAAAGAAATGGATCCGAATTACAAGCCTCAATTGAGGCCTGAGGCCCAATATATTTGGCTTGCCCAGATATTCGGAAACTGCATTACAGAGTAACTACTTCTTTTATCGTTAAAAAATAATATCGTTTCAAGTTCCTGCATTTTGGGTGCGATATGTCGCTTACTTTGCCGTGCTACTGGCTCCCGCTAGCGCGACTTGTAAACCTTCTCACTTCGTTTCAGGTTACCGATGACTTGTACTTCGTAGGAGGCCTAACAGTTCCAAAATGCAGGGGTCATGCTTGGCAGTGCTGCTTTACTGGAAACCTTTAATATTTTGTATGCCAGCCTCGGG